>AWOL01S0049609.1:14032-55103 GCA_000715115.1 Nicotiana otophora | reverse complement strand
TGGGAGTTGCATTGGATGGTGTCGAGACTTGTGGCATTTTATATCATTGTGGATTGTGCATTTCAGTATCAAGAAGGTGAAGGAAACAATTTTAGGTTCACATAAGGTCTCTTTATAGTGGGTGTCTCGATTGTGGTGCCTTGGGGTGCTTAAGAGGGGAGTCATCGGCTTATGAGCCTTAGGGCGTTATGGTTTTATGTTAGGGTCTCCTGTGCGGTGGATTTTGGTTAGGGATCGTGGTGTTCTAGCAAGGATAAGTATCAATTTGAAGGCAATTTGGAAAGAACTTGGAGAAATAGGACAACTTGGTAGTAGGTTGGGTTAGCACAGTAATGGGTATGATCGATTCTTTGTGTACTTATGACGTGGCTAGTCTCTACCGGTGTTTTGTGGCAATGCTCTTGGGTTTTGGCAACCTGAGTGGCTGGGTTGAGTTAGAGAGATTCGGTTCAAATATATTGGTTATGTGCAAGTGGGTTTCGAAGAGTTCTCAATGGTTTTTACCAAGGTTCGAGGGGTATATTTCCTGCTTGCGTGAGGAGCATGTGGTGTATAGTGAATTTCTCTTGGATGAAATCAAATGGAAGGTCCTTGACTAATTGAGTATGTAGTTGCTTGTGACTCGGAGTGGACCTTGAAATTCTCGTAATTTTCATATGATGGCATGGTATATGCGGTGTGTTATGTGGGATTGAGATTTACGTGAGCGGGATCACAGTTCTGCTTGGAAGGGAAGGTCATAAAAGTTCGTAGGCAGCATGGACGGTTTCAGATGACTAGGTAAATGATATTACTATTTGGTATGGCTTGATAAGAGTATACATTTCAAGAGGGGCAATGTGTTTTGATGTATGGATACTTCACTGGTACTGCGACACTCTTCTGGTTAATCGACTGCTGATATTCAAATTTTGCTTTGTGGCACGGAAGAATTTTAGAAGTATTCCTCGAGGGATGATCGTGTATGAGAGATGTGTTAGACATTCTGGCGGTGGAGTTGGGATCAAATATGGAGATTCGTGTGCTTTGGTTCTACGATGTGTGATAGGTTCTTAGCATTGTGTTATGGTGGTACTTGTTGAGCTTACGGGACAGTTCTCCCGTCTGAATTGGTTTTCCATGATTTGAGTATATTTGGAAGGTTGCTTATTGGTGCACAGATTTCACGGGTTGTGGATTTAGATTGTATTGATGTGTCATGTCACTAGAGTGGTCGTGTTTGATGAAATGAGGTCATTAGACCTAAAATGGTGCTATCGGATTTGATCGTGGTATATTTGGAAGGATAATATCGGAAGTCGGCTTAGAAATTGGCTATAGTTCTTGTAGAAGGAGAGAGAGATCCATGACCTGTTGATCTAATGAATGGTTGTGAATTCTGCATGTTTCTTTCATCATCGGCAATGTACGCAGGTTTTAGAGTGAGGCTTTGTTTGATATGATGTCTATTACCGGTATTAGGTTGTTTTGAGCAGCTACTATGATTTGAAATTTTTGCTATGAGTATTTGAGTTATGTGGTACATCATGTGATTACATCTTGGGTTATAGATATGGCTTGATGTAGCTTGTTCAGACTTATACAGTGTGTAGATGCGAGATTCTGATCTTATAGAAATTGTGGATGTTGGAAATTGGATTCTAAGGTTTATGGGCTAGGTTGAATTAAGGAACTATAGTTGTGTTGTGTTGTCGGGCCTATATGGGATAGAGTGATGTGAGATCACCCCCGTATATGTGCATGGTAAGGTTATACGGCGGTTCGATGGCTTTGAGAACAACTCTGGACACGGTCGAGGACGAACGTATATTTAAGTGGGGGAGGATGTAACAACCCGACCGGTTGTTTTGAGCATTTACACTTCACTCGGTAGTTTACGGGCATGAGTAGCTCCGTATGATATATTTTTACTTGTGTGAATCATCGGTTTTGGTTTTCAGGTTATTCGTAATAGAATTGGAAGAATGGATTTCATTGTTGAAGATTTATATTGGGAGAGTTGACCAAGTTTGACTTTTTGTGAATTTGAACCCGGAATGGAGTTTTGATGGTTCTGATAGGTCCGCTGGGTGGGTTTGGACTTAGGAGCGAGCTCGGATTGTGATTTGGAGGTCCGTGGTTGCATTTGGCTCGAAATGACGAAAGTTAAAATTTTGGAAAGTTCGACCGGGAGTGGACTTTTTGATATCGGGGTCGGATTCCGATTCCGGAAGTTGGAGCAAGTCTGTAATGTCGAATGTGACTTGTGTGAAATATTTGAGGTCAATCGGACATGATTTGATAGGTTTTGGCATCGATTGTGGAAGTTTGAAGTTTCAAAGTTCATTGAATTCGAATTGTGGTGTGATTCGCCGTTCCAATGTTGTTTTGTGTGTTTTGAGGCCTCAAATAGGTCCGTGTTATATTATGGGACTTGTTGGTATGTTTGGACAGGGTCCCGAGGGGCTCGGGCTTGTTTCAGATTGATTTCGGATCATTTTTCTTTATTTTGGTACTGCTGTGTTCCGCTGTTTTCTGGTATCTCAGTTCTTCATCGCATTCGCATGGCAAGTGTCGCGAATGTGTAGTGTATTTGGATGGCAGTAGCATTTCTTCATTGCATTAGCGAGTTATTGTCCGCATTCACGTAGTGTTGGGGCAAGTCTTCTTCGCGTTCGCGTATGATGGATCGCGGACGCGTAGGGTTGAGCTGGGAGCCGGAGACCTTCTTCATCGCGTTCGCGTAGTTGGAACCGTGTTCGTGAAGGTTTGAGCCAGCTGTGAGTCCCATTCGTGAGGTTTTTACCGCGAATGCAAAGTGTATTATGGTGGCAGATTATGTAGCTCATCGCGAACGCGTTCGCGTAAGAGGATGCCTGGGCAGAAGTATAAAGTACTCTATTTCGAGGGTTTCGGCCATTTTTACATTTTGGGAGCTATGGAGCTCGGACTGAGGCGATTCTTGAAGCAATTTTCACCATATGAATTGGGGTAAGTGTTCTCTACTCGGTTTTGGTTATATTTCATGAATCTATATTCGTTTTTGGTAATGGGATTGTGAATTTTAAAGAGGAAATTGGGGGCTTTGGCCTAAAGTTTTATAATGTGAATGTTTGGTTTTTGAACATCGAATTAGAGTCGGATTTAAGTGAAACTAGTGTGGTTGGACTCATAATTGAATGGGTTGTTGGATTTTATAAATTTTGTCGGGTTCCGAGGTGCGGGACCGGGTTGGCTTTTTGGCCGGTTTTGGGCTTTTTGATTCAAGATTTGATCTTTTTCGATCGGGATTGGTTCCTTTAGCATTGTTTGATGTACTTAAGTTATTTTTGGTTAGTTTCGGGCCGTTCGAAGGTCGGAATGCATGGGATGGCATCTTTGGAGCACCGCTTGGCTTGTTCGGCATTGGTATTGGTTTGTTCGAGGTGAGTAACTCTTCTAATCTTAGTTTTGAGGGTATGAAACCCCGAAATACATGTTGTGTGATTGGTATTGAGGTGACGCACATGCCAGGTGACGGGCGTGTGGGCGTGCACCATGTGAATTGGGACTTTGATGTTTCCATGGCACTGTATAGTAGTCCTACGTTGTTGATAACCGTGTTTTCACCATGTGATCAAGTAGGTAAGTTGTCAATCATGCTAGATATCATGTTTAGGCATTATGCTGATACTGTTTGGACCCATAGTGGTCATTTCTTACTGTTATCTCACTGATTTCATTGATATTTCATACTCAGTTTTATCCATGCATTCATACCATATCTTAGTCTTAGATATTATTTATTGATACATCATATCATTGTTGTCGGGCTAGTTTTATGACATTGTGAGCCCGTGAGTGAGATTGGAGAGATTAACGATAGAGTGAGGCTGAGGGCTTGAGTGAGAGTGACATTTTGGGATCGGGCTACGCGTCGCAGCATATTATATTGATTATATTTTATATGGATCGTGTTGCACACCACAACGAGCCTTCGGGTTATATATATTGTTGGATCGGGTTGCACGCCGCAACAATATTGAATCGGGTTACACGTCACAATAATATTGGATCGGGCTGCACGCCGCAACAATATAGCGCTTGGGTTAAAGGAGCCCCACCGGAGTCTGCACACCCCCAGTGAGTGCAATCGACTATATATATGTGGATTAGGTTGCACGCCGCAACGGGCCGTATGGTCATATATGGATCAGATATTGTACATCGCTGACTGATTGAGTGTGCTGAGTATTGAGCATAGTTAGAGAGAATGCGAGACAGTGAGATTGAGTACTCTGAGAGTGTGAGTACATGAGCTCATCTTTGAGATGCATTGCATTTGACATGTGTATTTGAAATACATGCATAGAGATGCATTTCCTTCTGCTACCCGGTTTTGAGGACATTTATGATTTTACTTGTATCTTGACATGTAGGCATAGAGAAGTACTTTCCTCATGCTATCTGAAAATGAAACATCTTACTGTTTGTTGAAAGGAGTTTTGGAAAAAATCATAGTTTTCAAACTTACTCGTATTTTGGCTTTTTCGGTAAAAGATTTGGATTTTCACTGAGATACTTGAAAAGAAATGACTATTTTTCTGGAACTGTGAACAGACTGAGCCTTTTATTTCTGAGATACTATTTTGTTACGTGTACTATACTGTTATGAACTATTGTGGAATATTTGTGTTGGACCCGACCTTTCTATTAGCTCGTCACTACTTTCAACCTAAGGTTAGGTTTGTTACTTATTGAGTACATGGGGTCGGTTTTACTCATAATACACTTCTGCACCTTGCATGTAAATGTTGGCTGGTGATGTTGCTGTGTTCGATGGGAGGTGGATTGAAGATGTACCTACGTCCCGGTTGTAGCTGCCTCTTGTTCGTGGTAGCCTTAGATCTATATGTTTATGTACTTTTCAAACAGACTATGTATATATTTCATTTCCGCTTTGTAAACTCTATTATTAGAAGCTCATGATTTGTACTACCAGTTCTTGTGGAATGTATTAGATTCAGATATTTCTTTACTTAATTGCTTTATTAATTATTATTGGAATTGGTTAGTGGTTAATTGACTTACCTAGCGGGTTGGGTTAGGTGCCATCACGACTAGTCGAACTTTGGGTCGTGACATGACCGAAATTTTTCTTTTGTGTAAATGGATCCGGAATGGGTTTTGGATGATTTCAACAGCTTTGTATGGTGATTTTGGACTTAGGCGTACGTCTGGATTAGGATTTGGAGGTCCGTAGGGTGATTTGAAGCATTTCGACGAAAGTTGGAAAAGTTGAAGTTTGGAAGGTGGAGAGGTTTGACCAATAGTTGACTTTGGTTATATCGGGTCCGAATGCGATTCCAAGAGTTGGGACAGGTCCGTTATGTCATTTGGGACTTGCCTGCAAAATTTGACGTCATTCCGAGTTGATTTGATAGGTTTCGCCACGAGTTTTAGAAGTTGGAAGATTTGAAAGTTCGTAAATTCGATTCTTGGTGTGATTCGTAGTTTTGACGTTGTTTGATGTGATTTGAGACCTCGAGCGAGTCTGTGTTAGGTTATGGGACTTGTTGGTATGTTTAGATGGGGTCCCGGGGGGCCTCGGGTGTGTTTCAGATGGGCTACGAGCCAGTTTCTTCTATTTTTGAACTGCTGAATCTGTCATGTGGTTTCCTTCATCGCGTTCGCATCCGTGTCCTCGCGTTCGCGTAGTGCTATTTTGGAGGATGAAATGTTTCTTCTTCGCGTTCGCATCCTCCTCTCGCGTTCGCGAAGTTCTGCGTTCCCCTTCTTTGCATTCGCAATTGTTCGCTCGCGTCTGCGTAGTAGAAAATAGGAGTTGGGCACTGGAGACTTTTTCCTCTTCGTGTTCGCGTAGCCCAGTAATTGGACCATCAAATTTTTCACTCCGCGTTCGCAAGCCATCTTTCGCGTTTGCGAAGCATATTTGGGCAGCCTTCATTTTTCCTTTTTTGCGAACGTGATCCTTCCTCCGCATTCGCGATGCACAATCATCTGGGCAGAATATAAAAATTTCAAATCGAGGGTTAGGCCATTTTTATCATATCTTGACTTGTAGAGCTCGGTTTTGAGCGATTCTTTATGGGTTTTTCAAGAAAATCGATTGGGTAAGTGTTCTTCACCTAGAATTTATTATATTCCATGATTGTATCTTTATTGTTATCATTTAATTTGTGTTTTGAGTTGAGGAAAATGGAGGTTTTTTTGAAGAAAAATTTTAAAATGAAAAATTATGATTTGAGGGACGAAATGGTATCGAAATTTGATAAATTTAGTATGGTTGAACTCGTATCGGAATGGGTGTTCGGGTTTTGTGAAATTTATCAGATTCCGAGGTGCGGGCCCGGGGGTCAACTTTTGGGACGATTTTTAGATTTTGATAAAGTTTGAGGCTTCATGATCTGGAATGGTTTCTTATGAGTTTTATTTGTGCTTTGAAGTTATTTTTGGTAGATTTGAGCCGTCCGGAGGTCATTTCACCCGACAAGTTCATTTTAGTGTATCGGTTTGTCTTCTTTGAGGTAAATATCTTTCCTAACCTTGTGTGGGGGAACTACCCCTTAGGATTTGAGTCTTCTATGCTAATTGTAGTCAGTGTACCTGAGGTGACGAGCACGTGCTCGGACTTATTTGTGGAAAATTGGCCTTTTAGGTTCTTAAGTCCTTGTATTCACTAATTATGCAGTTGTTATGTTATGAATACGTCTCGTAATTACTAGTTTCACCTCTACCTGCTTTAGTTAGAATTAATTGCTTCATGATCCACTCTTGTTGCTTATTTGATTCATCCGTGCCTTAACTGAAATTGTTATCTCTTCTATTGCCATGTTATCCTTTCCTAACTGCTTATCTTTGTTTGAAGTTATAATTATCTTGTATGTAATTTTTTACCCTTAATTGAGGCTATGATTATCTTTCTACTGCTTATCCTTATTGAATTTGTTATTTCTCTTTCCTAATTGCCCAACCTTAAAAGAAGTTAGATATCCTATAATTTAGTTGACTTATCCTTATTTGGAATTATTCAACTTGTGTTAGATCCCTCGTTGTCGAACTGTATATTGTGGACCGTTGTTAAATAGTATTTCCTTTCTTGTTGAGCTGTTCTTATTATGACTAGCATTCTCTATTGTGGCTACTCCTTGCGAATTACTTCCTCCGTTTCTTTGAGTTCTGGAATTTCTGAGTTGACTTATCTGTCGTACCCTTGTATTATTGTCATTGTTGCTGTTGTACTTATTTTGGTGATGCACGAGGTTTCTGCTGTGCGATTGTTGTTATTGTTATGCATGAGGTTTCTGCAGTACAGTTGTTGTTATTATGATGCACGAGATTTCTGCCGTGCGGTTGTTGTTATGAGGTTGCACGAGGTTTCTGCCGTGCTATTGTTACTATTGATATTTTCATATGCAGCGTGACAAGGCGGGATATATATATATGTGGGTTGCACATGTAGCGAGACAAGGTGGGAATATTATTATGCACATGTGGCGAGACAAGACGGGCATTTACTTTACTATTACACACGTGGCGAGACAAGGTGGGATGTGTCAGGGATTGATTTGTGATGACTTGTGATAGCCTGGGGGCATTCTTGTTGTTGATGTTTGTGTAGTGGTACACTTACCTGTGTGAGTTTTATCTTTTAGAAAGTTATGAGAAAGCATTGTATGTGTTGTTTATTTCTTTTCCTATACTTACTAGCTGGCATGAACCATGTTAGGACACTTGCACAAGCATACACGTAGTTGAGCACTCTTATCGGTTAAGAGGTTTCTTGATATTGCTGAGTATAGATGCACACCCTTGTTTACTTGCCTTCTATATGAGAATGACTCTATTTGGCACTAAGTCGTTAGTGCGGTTATAAATTGTAATGAGAGCACATGATGTTAAGTGTTAGGGTTCAGGAATTGGGACCCGTGATGTCACGACCCAAAATCTCACCAGTCGTGATGGCGCATATCTCAATATTAGGCAAGCCCACAATCTTAATAAATCACCATATCTATTAAATTTGAAAACAAAATAATTAAATTCAGCGGAATAAATCTTACAAATACAAATATAACACTCCCAAAACTCGGCGTCACGGAGTACATGAGCATCTAATATGAATACAAAGTCTGACTGACAAAATCACTGTCAGAAAATATAGAACAGTACAATAATTAAACAGGAAGTGAATCAAGTCTGCATACATCAAGCAGCTACCTTGATAGTCCCCAACAGAATTAACTTCGAAATATAGCAGCCGCCGTATCCGGGAGCACCTGGATCTGCACACGAGGTGCACAGTGTAGTATGAGTACCATTAACTCAATAAGTAACAAGATTAACCTCTGGGCTGAAAGCTATGATGAGCTCCGCAGGTACAGTCCAGTATAAATAATGGTACAGAAATGTAGGCATGCTTTCAAGTTCAACAGTTAAACTCAGTATAAGTGAAATAGATCAATACTGCATGATATGGGGAATATAACATCTCAGTGGAAAGACCTCATATAATACTGGTCACAAATCATTCGGTCACTCGGTACTGTTTATGGACAATCCAGCCTAGGGATATTCCATCCCGTATATATATATATATATATCGATTAATAGTCAGTCTCTCTGTACCGTATAAGACCAATCCAGCCCTGAGAAATTTATCCCCAAATGTAAATGATACGGACAAGATCCATGTCCAGGTATATATAATCATCTACGCTCACTGAAGGTGTGTACAGACTCCGAAGGGCTCCTTCAGCCCAAGTGTGATATAAAGCCAATATGGTCTACTGCAGGCGGGCGGTCCGGTCCGTATAATAATAAAGCCTATAAGGCCTGCTGCAGGCGGGCAGCCCCGATCTATAAAATAGTAAAGCCTACAAGGCCCGCTGTAGGCGGGCAGTCTTGATCCATAAAATAGTAAAGCCTATAAGGCCTCCTGCAGGGGGGCAGCCCCGATCCATATAATAATAATGTATAAAGCCATTATGGTCTGCTGCGTCGCGCAACTCAATCCCATAAATATCCTCACAATGGACAAATATTACTGAGTGCGAAATGTATATTTTTGAACAATTAATTCAACAGCAACACGACCCCACGGGTCCCAAAATATTGGCACATAGCCTAAACATGATCTTTAATAGGAGCCTCAGCTCAATTTCTCTAACACGTGGAGAATGTTCAGATAATAACATGATTCATTAATCTTACAACTGCATAGAATTTATTCAAGACACAATTTATATGGTGCACGTCCACATGCTCGTCACCTATCGTGTATGTTACCTCCAAACAATTTATATCATACCAAATTTGGGGATCCATACCCTCAGAACCAAGTTTAGAAGTGTTACTTACCTCAAAACGTGTAATTCTTTACTCCGCTATGCCTTTGCCTTGTGAATTGGCCTCCAAACGCCTCGAATCTAGCCACAATTAATTCGATTCAGTCAATAAAAGTTATTGGAATTAATTCCATAAGAAAATACTAATTTTCCAACAAAATCGGAAATTTAGCTCAAAAATCGCCCATGGGGCCCACTTCTTGGAATCCAATAAAAGTCACAAAATTCGAATCCCCATTCAACCACGAGTCCCACCATACCAAAATTACTCAAATTCGACCATAACTCGGCCTTCAAATCCTCAATTAAAATCTTTGAATTTCTCTACTATTTTCAACCCAAAGCACTAATGTGTTGATAAAAACAACAATAGATTCGTGTATTTAACCAAAACCGAGTTAGAATCACTTACCCCAATCCATATGGTGAAAATTGCCTCAAAAATCGCTTCAATCCGAGCTCCATAGCTCCAAAAGTGTTAAAATTGCTGAAACCTCAAAATATGTCTTTTGTCTAGGCATTTACTCTTAGCGATCGCGAAGCACAAAATTTTTAAGCCCCAAAATTGCTCTTCGCGATCGCGGAAAACCAATCGCGATCGCGAAGAACAAACTCCCCAACTCTTCGAGACAACCTCTAGTATAATGGTCATAACCGTTTGTATAAAACTCCAAATTGTGAATGGTTTATATTTCGAAAAACTAGACACCAAGGGCTATAACTTTCATGTGTTTGTCATCTTCTAGTTCCTTATAGATTGCTAGATATAAACTTCCAACGTCAACCTTGTGCAACCAAAATTTCCAAACTCTTCCCAGATAGCCTATAGTTATCCACTATAACCTTTTGTACACAACTAGAAATAACAAATGGTTTACTTTTCTAAAAACTAGATATCTAGAGCTACAACTTTCATTTTTGGATCATCTCCAAATTCCTTATAGATTGCTAGATATAAGCTTCCAAAGTTGGGTTAGTACAACAGAGATTTTGTTCTACGCGATCGCGAAAGAGCTTCCGCGATTGCGATTCACAAGGCCCCAAACTGCTGTTTGCTTTTCGCGAACGCGACCAAATGTTCGCGATCGTGATGCACACCTCTGTAGGCAGAAACCAGCAATTAAAAATGGCCTAAAAATGGTCCGAAACCACCCAGAAACTCACCCGAGCCCCTCGGGACCTCAACCAAATATACCAACAGGTCCGAAAACATCATACGAATCTATTGGAATCATCAAAATTAAATTCCGAGGTCGTTTATACATAAGTCAATATCTGGTCAACTTTTCCAACTTAAGTTTTCAATTATGAGATTAAGTGTCTTATTTCACTCCGAAATCCTTCCGGACCCGAACCAACTAACCTGATAAGTCATAAATCAATTGTAAGGCATAAATTGAGTAGTAAATTGGGGAATGGGGTTATAATACTCAAAACGATAGGCCGGGTCATTACATTCTCTCCCACTTAAACATACGTTCATCCTCGATCGTGCCAAGAGTTGTTTCCAAGACACCACATCACTATTCCATCTTACCACGCACGTATCCGGGGGTGATCTCACGTCACCCTATTCCACATAGGCCTGACAACACAATACAATTGAAAATCCTTAATTTAACCTTAGACCAAAAAACCTTGGAGCCAAATTTCTAACATACAGAATTCTTTTCAAGACCCTAATCTCACATCTACACACTGTATAAGCCTGAACAAGCTGTATCCAGCCATAACCATAATCTCATATTAATCACAAAATATACTACACAACTCGTATACTCGTAGCACCATTTTTTATCACAGTAACTACTCAAAACTAACTAAGTACTAGTATATTCTTTCCAGGTGAGTCCTTCTTCACGAACACGGCCATACCATCGCGTTCGCGCATAACAAAATTCCACTGACCCAAAATTCCTCTTTCGCAAACGCGAGGGACCTCTCGCGAACGCATACCTTTCACTTCATGATGCTTCGCGAATGCGACACCCGCCACGTGAACGCGTAAAACAAATCCCTTAGGTTCCCAGCTGCTCCACTTCCTCTATGCGAACGCCATGTCCTTCTCGCGTTCGGGATGCACTGATCCTCAAACCTTCGCGAATGCATCCCCATCTTCACGAACGCGACGGACAAATCCAGCTGGCCTCTCAAATGCCTTATGCGATAGCGAGACCTCACTCGCGAACGCGATTAAGAAAAGTCTGCAACAAAAATACTAGAAAATCTTCTATCTTTCACAAGTCCAATATGATCCGTTAAGCATCCGAAACTCACCCGTGGCCCCCGGGACCTCAACCAAATGTACCTTCCAGTCCTAAAATACCATACGAACTTAGTCGAGCCCTTAAAATACCTCAAACAGCAACAAAAACATGTTTCACCCTCCAATCTAAACGTAATGAACTTGAAACTTCAAATTTCCACAACCGATGCCGGAACCTATCAAACCACGTCCGATTGACCTCAAATTTTGCACACAAGTCATATTCATCATTACAAACGTAATCCAACTTCCGGAATCGGATTCCGACCCCGATATCAAAATATCCACTACCGGTCAAAAATCTCCACAAATTCGACTTTTGCCATTTGAAGCCTAAATAAGCTACAAACCTCCAAAACACAACCCGGACACGCCCCTAAGCTCAAAATCACCCAACGGAGCTAACAGAACCAATGAAACTCCATTCCGGAGTTATCTTCACACAGTTCCAACTACTGTCAAAATTCTAAGGCTTAAGCTTCTCTTGAGGGACTAAGTATCCCAAAACACTCCGAAACCAAGAACAAAACCTCCCGACAAGTCACATAGGCAGAAAAAGATACGGGGGAAGCAGTTAATAGGGGATCAAAGCTATTACTCTCAAAACGACCTGTCGGGTCGTTACATTCTCCCCATTTTAAAACAATCATTCGTCCTCGAACAAGCATAGAGACATACTTGAAGTGGTGAAAAGATGAGGATAACGGCTGCGCATATTCTGCTCGGTCTCCCAAGTCGCCTCCTCGACCGGCTAACCCCTTCACTGAACCTTCATTGAAGAAATGTTCTTTGACCTCAGCTTTCGAACCTGCCTGTCCAAAATAGCCACTGGCTCCTCAACATAAGATAGATCCTTGTACAACTTGACTGAGCTGAAATCCAGCACATGAGACGGATCACCGTGATACCTCCGGAGCATAGAAATATGGAATACCGGATGAACTCCTGCTAGATTGGGAGGCAAGGCAAGCTCATAAGCAACCTCCCCATCACGTCGCAACACCTCAAAGGGACCAATAAACCTTGGACTCAGCTTTCCCTTCTTTCTGAACCTCATAACGCCCTTCATAGGCGAAACCCGGAGCAAGACCCTCTCTCCAACCATGAATGCAAACATCACGAACCTTCTGATCCGCATAACTCTATTATTTGGACTGGGCTGCGCGAAGTTGATCCTGAATCACCTTCACCTTATCCAGGGCATCCTGAACCAAGTTTGTACCCAATAATCTAGCCTTGCCCGGCTCAAACCAACCCACTGGAGACTGACACCGCCTACCATACAGAGTATCATACGATGCCATCTGGACGCTCGACTGATAACTATTATTGTAGGAAAACTTTGCATGTGGCAAGAACTGATCCCAAGAACCTCCAAAATCTATCACACACACACGGAGCATATCCTCTAATATCTTAATAGTGCACTCGGACTGTCCATCCGTCTGAGAGTGAAATGTTGTGCTCAGCTCCACTCGAGTACCCAACTCATGTTGAACGGCCCTCCAGAACCGTGATGTAAACTGCGTACCCCGGTCAGAGATGATAGATGCCGGTACGCCATGAAGCCTGACGATCTCGCGGATATAAATTCGAGCCAGCTGCTCAGAAGAATAGGTAGTCATCACAGGAAGGAAATGAGATGACTTGGTCAGCCTATCCATAATCACCCAAACTACATCAAACTTCCGCCGAGTCCGTGGAAGCCCAACAACGAAATCCATGTGATTCACTCCCATTTCCACTTCGGAATCTCTAACTTCTGAAACAACCCACCTGGCCGCTGATGCTCATACTTCACCTGCTGGCAATTTAGACACTGATCTACCTATTCCACTATGTCCTTCTTCATTCTTCTCCACCAGTAATGCTACCTCAAGTCCCGGTACATCTTCGCGGCACCCAGATGAATGGAGTACCGCGAGCTGTGAGCCTCCTGGAGAATCAGCTCATGCAAACCATCTACATTGGGCACACATAGCCTGCCCTGCATCCTCAATGCACCATCATCCCCAATAGTGACCTCCTTAGCATCACTATGTTGAACCGTGTTCTTAAGGACAAGCAGATAGGGGTCATCATACTGACGCTCCCTGATACGATCATAAAGAGAAGACTGAGAGACCACACAAGCTAATACTCGACTCGGCTCAAAAATATCCAATTTAACAAACTGGCTGGCTAAGTCCTGAACATCCAACACCAATGGCCTCTCTGCTACTGGTAGATATGCTAAGCCGCCCAAACTCTCCACCCGGCGACTCAAAGCATTGTCCACGACATTGGCCTTTCTGGGATGGTACAAAATGCTAATATCATAATCCTTGAGCAGCTCCAACCACCTCCGCTGACGCAAGTTAAGATCCTTATGTTTGAACAGATGCTGCAAACTCTGGTGATCGGTGTAAATCTCACAAGGGACACCGTACAAATAGTGCCGCCAAATCTTCAAGGCATGAACAATAGCTGCTAGCTCAAGGTTGTGGACAGGATAGTTCTTTTCATGCACCTTCAGCTGTCTGGACAAGGATGCAATCACCCTACCGTCCTACATCAACATCGCGCCAAGACCAATCCACGACGCATCACAATATACAGTATAAGACCCCAAACCTGTAGGCAATACCAATACTAGGGCTGTAGTCAAAGCTGTCTTGAGCTTCTAAAAACCCTCCTCGCATTCCTCTGTCCACCTGAACGGAGCACCCTTCTGAGTCAGCATGGTCATAAGTGCTGCAATAGATGAGAATCCCTCTACAAAACGATGGTAATACCCCACCAAACCAAGAAAACTCTGGATCTCCGTAGCTGATGACGGTCTAGGCCAACTCTACACTGCTTCCACCTTCTTCGGATCCACCTGGATCCCATCAATCGATACTACATGACCCAATAATGCCATTGAGTCTATCCAAAACTCACACTTTGAAAATTTTGCATATAACTTCTTTTCTCTCAAGGTCTGAAGCGCAGTCCTCAGGTGCTGCTCATGATCCTCCCGAGTCCGGGAGTACACTAGAATGTCGTCAATAAACACAATGACAAATGAGTCAAGATAAGGCCGGAACACACTGTGCATAAAGTGCATAAAAGCTGCTGGGGCATTGATCAGCCCAAAAGATATCACAAGGAACTCATAATGACCATACCGAGTCCTGAAGGCAGTCTTCGGGATATCTGGATCGCGAATCTTCAACTGATGATAGCCTGAACGTAAGTCAATCTTGGAAAACAGTATGGCACCCTGTAACTGATCAAATAGGTCATCAATACGAGGAAAAGGATACATGTTATTCACTATAACTTTGTTCAACTGGCGATAATCAATGCACATACGCATAAAACCATCCTTTTTATTCACAAACAAGACAGGAGCACCCCAAGGTGACACACTAGGCCGAATGAAGCCCTTATTAAGCAACTCCTGTAACTGCTCCTTCAACTCCTTCAATTCAGGATGAGCCATACGATATGGAGGAATAGAGATAGGATGAGTGCCCGGCAACAAATCAATGCCAAAATCAATATCTCTATCAGGCGGCATGCCTGAAAGATCAGCTGGAAACATATCTGGAAAGTCCCTCACTACTGGAACTGACTCAACTATAGGGGTATCAATACTAACATCTCTCACATAAGCTAGATATGCGTCACACCCCTTCTCAACCATTCAGTGAGCTTTAAGAAATAAAATAACTCTACTGGGAGTATACTCTAAGGTACCTCTCAACTCTAATCGCGGTAAACTTGGCATAGCCAGCGTCATAGTCTTAGCGTGACAATCAAGAATAGCAATGGGGAGACAACCAGTCTATGCCCAAGATAACATCAAAGTCTACTATGCTGAGTAATAATAAATCGGCTCTGGTCTCAAAACCACTAAGAGCAATCAAACACGACCGATACACACGGTCCACAACAAGAGAATTCCCACAGGAATAAACACATAAATAGGGTAACTCAAAGAATCCCGAGATATGCCCCAATACGGGGCAAAATAAGAGGACACATAGGAATATGTAGATCCTGGGTCAAATAATACTGACACATCTCTATGACAGACCGGAACAATACCTATAATGACAGAGTCGGAAGCAACTGCCTCTGTACTAGCTGGATGGAAATAATATCTGGTCTGGCCTCCCCTCTAGAGCAACCTCGACCCCCCACCCGACCTCCTCCTTGAGCTGGTTGAGCAGGTGCGGCGGTAGCTGGTGCTGGAATCATAGCCTGAGAACTCGGTGGAGCATGCGGTGGTTGGGAAGTCTGTGGAGGTGCACCCCTCCTAAGTCTGGGGCAATCCCTCACCATATGACGAGTGTTGCTACACTTCAAACAAGCTCTCGGAGAGCATGGCTACTGTGACTGACTCGGGCCAAGTCTGCTAGACTGACCGCTAAAAGCACCCCGAGTAGGAGGCACACTAGATACTGGCCGTGAATAATAAGGCTCCTGAGGCCTAGCAGGGGTTGGAACACCACTGGCGGCTGGAAGAGCTGAATGAACGGGGCGACTCACATAATCTCTACCATGTCGAAATGCAGCCGGGGTACGAGTACCGCTGTAAGTGCCAGACTCTCGAGACCTCTTGGCCTCCCTTTCCTCTCTATCTCGAGCAAGCATGCCCTCCAATCTCCTGGCAATACTCACAACCTGTTGATAAGAAATATCCATCTCCAACTCCCTGGCCATACTAATCCGGATACTGGGGTGGAATCCCTCAATAAATCGTCGAACCCTCTCTCGAACTGTGGCAACCAAGGCCGGTGCATGTCGGGCCAACTCACTGAAGCGGACTACATACTGTGACACAGTCATAGCACCCTGGCACAGCTGCTCAAACTCCGCGCGCCATGAGTCCCTGAGGCTCTGAGGGACATACTCTGTCAAAAACATGTCCGAGGACTGAGTCCATGTAAGTGAAGCTACCTCATCCGGACTACTCAACTCATAAGCACACCACCACTGATAGGCAGCTCCTCTAAGCTGGGAGGTGGTAAAAGAAACCCCACTCATCTCCGCCACGCCCATAGTACGGAGAATACAATGACACTCCTCTAGAAAACCCTGAGCATCATCTATAGCTAATCCACTGAAGGTAGGTGGGTGGTACTTCTTGTACCTCTCAAGTCTGAGCTGCTCCGCCTCGAAAGCGGTTATCCTAGTCTCGTGCTAAATCGGAGCTACCGATTGTCTGGGATGAACTCTGGGGCCTGGTCAACCTGGACCCTTTACTCAGGAGTACAGGCTGCGGGAGTCTGTGCCCCTCCCCCAGCCCGAGATGTGGCATGAGCAAGTAGAATCAATCCAGCCTGAGCTAAGGTGCTGAACATGCTCAGAAACTGGGCTAGGGTCTCCTGGAGAGCTGGTGTAGCAATAGGCACCTCAAGTCCCTGCCCTCCAGCTGGAGCTACTGGGGGCTCCTCTGTCGCAACGCGCACGGGTGCTCTGGCTACACTGCGTGGTCATCCTCAGCCTCTACCCTAGCCCCGGCCTCTCGCGGCTCTAGTAGGGGCCCGGGTGCCTGGTCATCAGATCCTCCGGTACGGGTCCTCACCATCTGTGAGAAAGAATATAATACAGAAGTTTAGAATTTTTGATGTCAACAAATTTCGCACGACAAGGAATCAAAGAAGTTTGATTTTTCCTAACAGTTACATAGCCTCCCGAAGATAAGTACAGACATCTCTGTACCGATCTGCGAGACTCTAATAAATCGGCTTGTGACTCACGACACCTATGAACCTAGAGCTCTGATACCAACTTGTCACGACCCAAACTTCCTCTGTATAACGTCATGACGGTACCTAGTCTCTACGACTAGGTAAGCCTAACAAATTACGAAAAATAACAAAACGAAAGTAAAACTTGGCAACTAATAGCAGTGGATAACTAAATAACTAGTAACAATGCCGCTCGGCATGTACAATAACCAATACTCTATAAATACATAGCCTTCACAAAACCCGAAACATCATAAGTCACAAGCTACAGAAGGAAACTAGTATCTCTATACACCAGAGTCTAACAAAAGAAGTACGAAAGATAAATGACATAGGAGAGAATAGAGGGGGATTTCGAGGTCTGCGAACGCGGTAGATGTACCTTGAAGTCTCCGTACAACAACAAGAACTCTCAGCTAGTAGCGAGGCTTATAAGAGCTACCTGGATCTGCACACAAAAACATATGCCGAAGAGTAGTATGAGTATACCACAAATGGTACTCAGTAAATGCCAAGCCTAACCTCGATAGAATAGTGACGAGGTTACTGGGATGTAATAAAAAGATAGATGATATAATAAAATGAAATAAAACAGAGAATTTAATAGAAGGAATTCATAGAGAAATAACAACACACAAATAATATGATAACAACAGGGGCACTCCCGAGATACTGTCTCGTAGTCCCAAAAGTAAATACTCAACAGGAAATTTCCCGAGATACGTTCTCGTAGTCCCAAAAGTAAATATGTGAGGAGCTCTCCCGAGGTACCGCCTCGTAGTCTCAAAAGTAAATATACGGGGAGAACTCCTGAGGAACCGCCTCATAGTCTCAAAAGTAAACGTGCAGGGAGAACTCCCGAGGAACAACCTCGCAGCCTGAAAAGTAAATATGCAGGGAGAACTCTCGAGGAACCGCCTCGTAGTCTCAAAAGTAAATATGCAGGGAGAACTCCCGAGGAACTGCCTCGTAGTCTCAAAAGTAAACACACAGCTCAAACTGATAAGTAATTAAGTACAACAACTAACATCAAGATTTCTACAGTTATACTGATAAAGAACAAGGAGAAGCAGGAAATCAACTAGGCATGTTTCACAGAATTGAAATAAGCAATTAAAGCACATAGACATGCGATATTAGACTAAACAAGATAACTATACATACTGGAATAGCTCAATTAAGAATGAAAACAGACTAATACTCATTTAGACGGTATAACTCAAATTAGAGGAAAAACAGATTTCTATTCAGTAAAATAAATCGGGTTTTACAACAAATAGCCCGTGTACGTACTCGTCACCTCACGTACACGGTGCTCACATATCACAACAGTACCAAATCCTAAGGGGATTTCCCCAACACAAGGTTAGGCAAGCCACTTACCTCGAACCAAGCTCAATCAATCGGTAACAATGTCTTTTTCATGAATATCCGATTCTGAATGGCTCAAATCTAGCCAAAATCAATTACATACTATAAATAAAACTATAAGAAACTAATATAATTAATGAAATCAAGCTAAATCAAGAAATTAGAAAATCGCCCCAAAAGGTCGACCCGGGCCCACGTCTCGAAATTAGGTAAAAGTCACAAAATATGAACACCCATTTACTCACGAGTTCACCTGTATCAAAATTATCCAAATCTGATATCAAAATCTCAATCAAAACCCAAAATCTTAGTTGAAGAACTTCTTCCCATTTTTACCAAATTTTCCACCAAATATGAAATTAAAAGATGCAATTAGTGATAGATTAGTGGGATATAACCAAAAATAACTGAAAAATTATTATCCAATCGATGTCTCTGAAAATCCCTCAAAATCTCGTCCGAATCCAAGCTCCCAAACTCAAGTTTTGATAAAAATTGTCAAACCCTCGTTTTTGAAATATTATATTCTGCCCAGGTGAGTCCTTCTTCGCGAACGCGGCCACACCCTCGCGTTCGCGCATAACAAAATTGCACTGACCCAAAATTCCTCCTTTGCGAACATGAGGGACCTCTCGGGAACGCGTACCTTTCACTTCCCGATGCTTCGCGAACGCAACACCCGCTACGCGAATGCGTAGAACAAATCCTTGGGGTTCCCAACTGCTCTACTTCCTCTATGCGAACGCAATGTTCTTCTCGCATTCGCGATGCACTGATCCTCAAACCTTCGCGAACGCGAAGGAAAACTCCAGCCGGCCTCTCAAATGCCTTACGCGATCGCGAGACCTCTCTCGCGAACGCGATGAAGAAAAGTCTGCAACAAAAATACTAGAAAATCTGCTATTTTTCACAAGTCCAAAATGACCTGTTAAGCATCCGAAACTCACCCGAGGCCCCCAGAACCTCAACCAAATATACCTACCAGTCCTAAAATACCATACGAACTTAATCGAGCCCTTAAAACACCTCAAACAACAACAAAAATATGAATCACCCTCCAATCCAAACTTAATGAACTTGAAACATTAAATTTTCACAACCGATGACAAAACCTATCAAACGACGTCCGATTGACCTCAAATTTTGTACACAAGTCATATTCATCATTACGGATCTACTCCAACTTCCGAAATCGGATTTCGACCCCGATATCAAAAAGTTCACTACCGGTAAAAAATATCCAAAAATTCGGCTTTTGCCATTTCAAACCTAAATCAGGTACATACCTCCAAAATACAATCTGGACATGCCGCTAAGCTCAAAATCATCCAACGGAGCTAACGAAACCGACGAAACTCCATTCCGGAGTTGTCTTCACACAGTTTCGATTACTATCAAAATTTTAAGGCTTAAGCTTCCATTTAGGGACTAAGTGTCCCAAAACACTCCGAAACCAAAAATATAACCTCTCGGCAAGTCACATAAGCAGAAAAAGATACGGAAGAAGCAGTTAATAGGGGATCGGGGCTGTTACTCTCAAAACGACCGGCCGGGTCGTTGCAAATATTGATAAATATAGATATTGATATAGATAATTAACAAACTATAGAAATGACTCAATAATATGCTAAGGAAAAATAATTGAGATGTTGGTATAGAGATACTTTAGATTAGGAGTACGGTAATACGACCATCTAATATTTCCCTAAAATTCTTGTTTAAACTGAAGATTATGGTGGGAAAAAAATTATTTCTCTTCTAGATCTTATTGTTATTAAAAAGGGATAAAACTTACTGGGAACACAAAATCGAGTTTTCAAATAAAAATTATTTATTTTTAAAAGAGGACGTTGCAAAATCAACAATTGAAAAAAAATGACGATAGCATAAGGAATTCGTAATCATTAAATTTCTTGAATATTTTTATTGATCAAAATTTCGCACTTTAAATATTCTACACCTCATAAAAGATCCCATTATATTCTTTCCTCATCATTTTTCCTTGATCAATTATAGACGATATCTAAGATTAACCTTAAAAATCAACAAATTATATTCTCAACTCATAAAAATAATGTATAAAGTGTGACTGATCAAAGGATGCTTAGAACTTGGTGTCACAGGTGTAGAACATGCCTAAACTAAAGTATGTGTTAGGAGACATTAAAATTAATTCAGTCAAAATAAATATGTTTAATGTGAAATTAATGAAACATATTGAAGAAACACACAAGAAAATACAAGAAAAATCTAAGAAACTCACGACAAAATCTTAATCTTTATTTACACATAGTATCACATACCGATATACAAAGTATAATTACATATTTATACCAATGAAAACCATTGATCATGTATAAATCTAACAATACACAAACATGTATAAGCAAATAGTACTTACAGATGAAATTATTAAATACCGTAGAAGTGAAGAAAATAAATGAAAATAGATTAAATACCTTATTAATTAAGAGTCAAACTTTTGAAATTTCTTCCAAGAATACTAATCACACTAACTACAAGATAGCATATGTAAAAGTTAGATAGTAGGAAAAAAAAATAGTTTAAGAAATATTCATTCTAAGAGGATTATTCTCCTGCAGCCACACTATAGGCTAATAATAGAAAGTACAAAAAGTTATAGCATAGATAACGTAATTTATTTCTCTTCAAATTGAGAATGTATAACCAAAACACCACTCCTATTCAAATTTAGAGCCCCACAGCGAAAACGTATCCATAGAGATAAAACCTTAGTTGAATTTAAAATTTTAATATTACATGTTCTATCCAAATCAAGTTAGTTCATTGAATGAATGATTTAGTTTTCCAAGGGCATAAAGTCGGTCAATATTTCGGGGATATTTTTATCGATCAACATTTAGTATTCTAACATTCATGCTTTTATAGTAATACTACTCTCTATGTTTGTGCGTTGCATGAGAAATGCATAATGACAGTAATAAACTTTCAATTGCATATACTATTGAAGCTGTACACAGTACACAATTAGTTTCTTAAAATAAATAAATAAAAATACAATATATCATACAAATCAAGTCATGAATAATATTTTGACATAATATAGGAGGACAAATTGAAACTAAATATTCTGAAACCACAAAGTTAAGTGACTAAAGTTGTAAAATAACTTAAAGAATACACTATTATTTATTATGTTATCTGAAGTTATGTTTAATTTTAGTTATGCCTTAAGGTATATGAAGTCTAATATATATCTTAAGATAAAGATATATTGATAATGGAGAAAACAAAGCTTAAAAGTCATTTAGTCAATAATATCTTTTATCGAACTTGTTTTAGTTGGACGTTATTCTATTTCAAGTATTACATATTTTTATGTCTAAACATTTTAATTTCTTAGCAACATATTGAAAACACATTTTTTTGATTATACAGAAGAAATCATATTATACAAAACTTATCGCTAGGAAATTATTCAACTCAAATTCTTATTAATCCAATCTCTTAGAAAGCACATGAGTCATCATGTGTCTATACAATAATATACTTTCTCATATCAAAATTGTTTAGTATGTCCAAATAAATTGTCACAGAGAATATTGCGATGTAATTTAGTATATATATGATTGAAAGTAATTAATTTATTATGTGTAATTATCAATTGAGATTTAGCGATTCTGAGTTGTAAATTATTGTATATATTAAAATATCTTTGAAAGTAATTGATTTATTATGAGTAGTCATCAATTGAGATTTAGCGTTATGATTTGCAAATTAGTGTATATATTAAAAGATCGTCATACCTACCAAATCAAATGTTATATCCCAAATTATATATTGTTTTGATGAAATAATTCAATTTTGAAGGGTATACAAAATTGGTCAATATTTGAATTAGAAGGACCCGTCTTTAGGTAAAAAGGAAATAATTTCCTAATCATAAAAATTTACCCTTATTTATTTACTCCCACATAAATTTATAGATTATTTTGGTATAATAAAAAATCAAATTCTATTTAAAAACTACCTCTAATTTTGAAGCTAAAACAAGATAGGCTGCTAATTATATGTTTTACACGTTTAAGCTTACTCTAACTTTTTGTTTCTTTTAGGTATTCTTTCATGTGTTTAAATAAGGAGTTAGAGTGACATTGGAATATTACGTTATGTTGTGGCTTAAAAATTCTTCTTCGTGTTTTCCAATGACAAGTGGCTTTAAGAATTTCTATTACTATTTATAGCGTACGTGCGATGTACGTGTCGATAAACTAAAAATTATATACAAAAGAAAAAACTTATATAAAGTAGCAATGGACGTTATAATAAATGCAATATTTATTTATATGACAAAATAATTGTGATGACCCGATAGGTCATCTTATGTTTTAAAACCTAATTCTGTGATCCGAAGCCTTAAAATTTTTATTTTTATCCTTTTCGATTTACGTGCGCAATCTGAGCGTGTTTCTGTAAAGCTTGTATGTTAAAAACTGTGAAAAATAAGACTTTTTGCCTAAAAACTTTATTTAAGTTGACTTCGGTCAATAATTTGAGTAAATAGACCCGGATTCGTATTTTGATGGTCTCGGTGGGTCCGTATCGTAATTTGAGACCTGGGCATATGCCCAAAGTCGAATTCGGAGGTCCCTAGCCCGAGTTATTGATTTTTGTTGAAAATTAAAAGTTTGAAAGATTTATGATATTTAAGAATCGACTAATGTTTGAATTTATTGATACCGGATTCGTATTTTAGTTTCGAAGCCCGGTACAGGTCCACTATAAAATTTATGACTTGTCTGTGAAATTTGGTGAGAAACGGAGTTGGTTTGATGTGATTCGGACGTTAGGTTGTAAAAATAGAAGGTTTAAAGTCTTCTTGAGAATTTCCTTTGATTTGGTATTCAATTCGTAGTTCTAGGTGTTATTTTGGTGATTGGATCGCGCGAGAAAGTTTATATGATGCTTTAGGACTTGTGTGCATGTTTGGTTTGGAGCCCCGAGGGCTCGGGTGAGTTTCGGATAGGATACAAAGTGTTTTGAACTTATAAAACATAGCAGTTGCTGCAATTGATTTGCAGACTTCGCATTTGCGAGGTCTGGCTCGCAAATGTGAGCCTCGCATTTGCGAAGATACCATCGCATTTGCGAGCAGTGAGCTGGGGGGGGGGGGGGGGCGAGACCTTCGCATTTGCGAAGGCAGCAGACATAGCCATTCTTCGTATTTGCGATTACCGGGTCGCATTTGCGATCAAGCCTGAGTTTGCATTTGCGAAGAATGCAGAGATGTGATGTTTCTCGCATTTGCGATGAAATCTTCGCATATGTGCGCTTCACATTTGCGAAGCCCAGGTCGCAAATGCGACATCTGCAGCTGAACAAATATGACTTAGACATGATTTTTGGTCCATTTCTCAAATTTTCAAAACCTAAAACATTAGAGGCGATTTTTCCCAAATCGTTTGTAAGTGATTCTAACCTATTTCCTTTCAATCTTTCACTACTTTTTCTAAGATTTCAATCTAAAATCTAAGGTTTTCATGGTGGAATTGGGGGTTTTTGGGTAGAAACTAGGGATTTGGTAAATTGGGGATTCTGACCTCAAATTGAGGTCGGATTCCAAAATACATTACACAACCGGGCTCAGGGTTAAATGGGTAATCGAGTTTTGGTTCGAATTTCGGGTTTGGACCACGCGGGCCCGGGAGTTGACTTTTGTTGACCTTTTTAATAATTACCTAAATTGAATCTTTTGCAATCGTGGGTGATTCCTAAGGCTTATTTTGAATCATTTGGTTGGTAATTTTCTAGATATTGTTGGTTCGGAGGCTGGTTTGAAAGGCAAAGTTGTGGTTGAGCTTTGAGTGGTCTTTGGAGCAATGTAAGTGTTGTGTATAACCTTGACTTGAGGAAATTAGGAACCCTCAAACTATTAGCTATGTAAATTTCATGCGAGCGGCGTATATGTGAGGTGACGAGTGCTTATGTGCCGCCGAATTATCTGTTTTTCCATGTTTTCCCGTTCTTCTTATATTATCGCTTTCCCTGTCTTAGTTGTTAAATGCTCTAAATGTGTTTCCATTCCTAATTGACACATGTAGTCATTGTTTCCTCGTGTTTATGATATTAGTTCTTTCCATAGTTTTATAATCTCCTACTATTTGCTCAAGTTGGTTTATCTGTACCTTGTAGTTGTAAATTCTGGATTGGTCTTGCCGTGTAGTATTACTTATTCGGATTATCGTATTGTACAAGGTTTCCTATTTGTTCAGTTTGGTGTCTTGGAATTGTAAAGGGGTTTTCTATGATTTGAATTGTGAGTTTTACTGTACTTATTGAGTACTTGATATTGATATGGTGTGATCGGGTTACAGGCCGCAACAGGTGAAATAAGGGTGATATGTTGAGGTGGAATAATTTGTACTATACGGTGGAATCGGGTTGTACGCCGCAACAGGTGAAATAAGGGGGGATTGACATGGTGAAATAAGGGTGAATTATGATACTGATATTGACATATGGTGGGATCGGGTTGTACACCACAATATATATATTTTATTTACTGTTGTTGATATCGTTACAGTGAAATAAGGGAGGAATTTGTGTTGTCTGGTGGGATCGGGTTGCGCGCAGTAACAACCTATATATTTCCATTTCTTGAGCTGTGTTGGTTTTCTTTTGGTATCTGTATCTGAATTATTAAAGATTAGTGATTCTGGAAGACACTGGTTTATTCTTGAGGCTGTGGTTAGTATTTTCAGTTGGCTGTTTAGTTTTGTTCAGTATTCCCATTTTTTGTCATTATTATATATTGCGTTCAGGTTGTAGTGTGGTGACCCGCCTTAGCCTCGTCACTATTTCATCGAGGTTAGGCTCGGCACTTACCAGTGCATGGGGTCGGTTGTAGTGATACTACACTCTGCACACGGTACAGATTTTGGAGATGATCCCAGCGGCGGCTACTTGAGATCTCGTATTGGACAGCCTGCGGAGACTTGAGGTACAACTGCTCAACACCCGCAGCTCCTGAAGTCCCCATCTTTATTTTTATTTAGCTGTGTATTTTTATTCAGACAGCTTTGTACTTATTTCATACCCATGTATGTATTAATCTAGAAGCTCGTGCACTTGTGACACCGGGTTCAGGGATTCAAAGCAGATCTTTTTATGGTTTTAGCTTCCGCATTTATATTTGGATTATTGTAGTTAAATCAGTTCTTCTTTATTAATTAAATTTAAATTGTTAAAAAGGATAAATTGTTCTAACGTTGGCTTGCCTAGCAAGTGAAATGTTAGGCGCCATCACGGTCCCGACGGTGGAAATTTCGGGTCGTGACAGTTGGTATCAGAGAACTATGTCACGGGCAGACTTTCTTACACTCGCCAGCAGCACCAAATTGCTCGTGCGGCGCCTGCAGTTTCCCTCGTTGCAGGCCAGCCTTCATCCTTTTTCAGGTTTTTAAAGCACGATCTTGTGCCTGTTGGTGGGGCTCACCCCAACTTGTGCCACCCGTAGGATGTCTAAGAACTTGGCCTAGACATGTTGTGGCGCTTCTCGTCTTAGGATCATAATCCATGCATACCCTGGGGGTTGGCTTAGGACATGTCTTGTCCCTCGCCTAGGACTGAGCATCGCTCTCGCGTGCACATCCTAATCCTCAAGCTTGACACTCGTCTAGTGCATCCGCAACCGGCTTGCGCTTCGCCCGAGTAAGGTAACCTTTAGTCCTTGGCCATTGGCATGCATATCTTTCGTGCCATGCCCATATATAGCCCTCGCGACACACTTCCACCCCGAATAGTGCAGTGTCCCCCCACAACTGCACGTTTAGGCCAACGGATCCTTGCTCACATAGTTGAACCCAAGCCATGCTCACAAGTCGACATATGATGCCCCTAATATAAGTGCATCAAGTATCCAATCAGCACGGAGGTCTCCTTCCAACATTTAGGCAGCCTGCGGGGCAGGGTGTCCCGCACATCGAGCCTCCAGCGCCCACTTGGCGCCCAATGCTAGCCCGAAGGCATCGCACTGTCCATAGAGTTCCCTAACTCATATGGATACTTAGGACACTCCTTTGAGTCATCCAAGCAGGCCTTTGAGGTTCCCCCTCAAGGTCGCTCATTTGTTACGGCTTGGCGGCAGCACGTATGGGGGAGGCAGGTTGAGCTTTCAATACCTATATCCCCATTATATATGCTTAAAAGTAAAAAGCCCAAGTTACCTGAGTAGACAAGTATACGTCAAACAATCAGAAGAGCCTTTTCTCACCGGTTCTTGGCCGAAGTCACAACCCCAAAATGAGGGTTGTGACAACTAGATTACATAGTTCTCACGAGTCACGAGCAAACTTAGTAGAGTCTGGAGGATCGGTACGGAGACGTCTGTACTTATCTTTCAGAGTCTATGGAGTTAGGAACAGTTTCACTTCTATTCTTCTCCATCGTCCTATTTTATTCTATCATTGCTGATTGGACTCTTTTATTCTATTTCCTCACAGATGGTGAGAACGCGTACCGCAGCTTCAGCTGAGCAGTAGCCAGAGCCCCCAATGGCAACTCCTACGAGGGGCAGAGGTCGAGGCCGAGGTCATGCCAGAGGCCGAGGTAGGGGCAGAGCTCAGCCCTGAGCTCGAGTAGCAACACCAGCGGTGGAGCCTCAGGTAGAGTTCGATGAGTACGTTCCAGCCCATGTTATGCATGTCGGACCATCTCAGGTCTCGGAGGGGTTCATTGCCACCCAATGCTTCGGGATGCTTTGGTCCGTTTAGTAGGCCTTATGGAGACGGTGGCCCAGACAGGCGCATTCCCCATGGCACCAGCCATCTCTCAGGCTGGAGGAGGAGCACAGACTCCTACTACTCACACTCCGGAGCAGATGGCTCCCCAGAATCAGACTCCAGCAGCTCATCCAGCCGGAGTAGTTCAGTCGGTTGTTGCGACACAGGACGGTGATGGGTCAACTATGTCTTCTCAGGCTTTATGGAGATTGGACAGGTTTATGATAAGTAGGAATTTTGACTGTTTATTTGCTCTCTTTTACTTACGTTTTAGCTCAAAAATGCTTAAAGGTATTTTCGAGAACTTATGAAATGTGCTTTCTTGCAGGAATATTGGGGAACGAGCCAAAGAAATCAAAATCAACTAAGAAAGAATAAAAGTTGTACAACAACCAAAACAAGGCAAAAGGGACCAAAGTGAGGACCGCACAATACTGTGTGCGACCGCAGACTATGAAGAGCCACTGTCAGAATTCCTTCACAAAGTGCGGACCGCACAATTATTGTGCAGCCGCAGAAGACAAGGTTCAGAGAGATGGGTTTTGGGGACCTGAAGATGCACGGACCGCACTATTATTGTGCGGTCGTAGAATGCAAAAGTGCGGCCGCACTCATAAATGTGTGGTCGGCAGAAATTTCCCATGTCCAACCCAAGATCAAGAGTGCAGCCGCACTAAGAAATGTACGGTCCGCACACTCAGAGGAACTGCGGCCGCACTCCAGATGGTACTCCAAGGGCCATTATTAGTGATGGGGGATCACACTTTTGTAATAAAGCTTTTGATACCTTACTCACAAAGTATGGTGTCACTCACAAAGTGTCAACTCCCTATCATCCTCAAGCAAGTGGGTAAGTCGAAGTCTCCAACCGGGAGATCAAGAGTATTTTGTCAAAGACTGTGAATGCCAACCAGACGGATTGGTCGAAGAAACTTGATGGTGTTATTTGGGCTTATAGGATGGCTTACAAAACACCGATTGGTATGTCTCCGTATCGGTTAGTGTTCGGGAAAGCTTGTCACCTACCGGTGGAACTTGAGCACAAGGCTTTGTGGGCATTGAAGAAGCTTAATCTTGAATGGTGTGTTGCCGCCAACTTAAAGGTGGCACAATTGAATGAGCTTGATGAATTCTGGTACCATGCATATTAAGTTTGTCCTTATATAAGGACAAGATGAAGTACCTCCATGACAAGTACATCCGAAACAAGGAGTTCATAGAAGGTGATCTTGTGCTATTGTTCAATTCTCGGTTGCGGATGTTTCCGGGAAAGTTGAAGTCCAAGTGGAGTGGTCCATTTGAGGTTGTGCATGTAACACCCTTTGGTTCACTAGACTTAAAGAACAAGAATGATGAAGTGCTTAGAATCAATGGTCACCGGGTGAAACATTATCTTGGCAAAATTGATGATGGACACGTTGTGGAGTTAATCCATTTCAAGTGATTGATGGTAACCTGCATCGTGCCACGATGTTAAATCAGGCGCTTCTTGGGAGGCAACCCATGTTTCTTTTAATTTTTCATTTTATTCCTTTTTAGATAGGTTTTGTATTGAGCTAACTAGTTTTGAAGTGATTTGCAGGAATGAGTGTGCATTGCAGGTACTGTGATTGAGAAATTGGCCAAGTGTTGAAAAAGTGCGGACCACACTTTTATTGTGCGGGCCGCGCAATTATGATTGCAACCGTAGAGAAGACTCTGCGGCCGCACAACTGGAGACCCAAAAATGTGAACTCTCTGAAGTTTTGAGTTACAGAGAATAGGCCAATCTGCGGCCGCACACAAAAATGTGCAGACCGCACAAATTTCTGTGGCCGCACCCACTTTTGTGTGGACCACAGAATCTCAGCACAAGTCCAGGTAAAGAGTTCGGACCGCACTCAAAATTGTGCGTCCTATCTCAGCTCACTTTGTGACCGACTTGGTCAAACTATAAATAGGGCTTTTGAACACTATTCACACTTTACACTCTCTGAACTCTTGAGCCCTAAGCAAACACTGTGCATCACAAAATAGTTCACACTTCATAATCAATTCATCAAGTCTAGATTCTCACCTGTATTCTTCATCACTAGTATGTTCAATCTATGTTAGACTTTTTCCATTTTTCTTAATATTTGTTCTTGATTAGTTTAGTTATTTTTAGGCCTAAAATGCCAAATGTTCTTCATATGTGCTTAAAACCATATGGGTAATTTCATGTATGTTCATTCGGGACTAGGTAGACCATTGATCATGTTTATTTGCAAATACCATGTCTAATTTGTGAAACAATTGCAAGAAACCTAAAGTCACTGCCGTATGTTTTCAAATTGTACGACCGCACACAAAATTGTGCGGTCCGCAGATCTGTCAATTAGGGCAAACATGTGCTTGAAAAGTGTGGAACGCACTCAAAATTGTGTGGTCCGCAGAAAAAATTGTACGGCCGCAGAAAAGCGTGTGCGACCGCACATTGGAACTTCAGAGAACCAGTGTCTCAGCTTGGAATTGTGTGGCCGCACTCAAATTTATGCGGTTCGCATTTCAGCATGTGCAACCACACTCATAATTGTGTGGTCCGCACTTCAGGGTGTGCGACTGCACTTTAAAATTGTACAGTCCGCACATGACAGTCTGTAGCCGCACTCAAAATTGTGCGGTCTGCACTGTCTCTTCTGTAAGCTGTTGTCCTGAAACTGTACTGCAAATGTTTACCCTATTTTGAACTCCAACTGACTTATGTGACTTGTATTGCAGACAATGGTTCATTCACGAGGTAGAGGCGATACATCCAAAGGGAGAGGTGAGCCCTCCCGAGGCAGAGAAAAGGGCACTAACCCACTGGGAATGCAATCTAAAGTAATCGCCAAAAAGCCGACCACTGGGAGAGGTAGTGCCATAGAGCCCTCTAAATCTAGTTCCTATGCCCCGTCTAGGGAATCCTCCTAGGGTCAGTCAATGGAGGTACAATCTGAGGCCCAATCCCAACCAACACAGCCCACTTGAGATATCAATTACATAACGAACCCTCCACTACAGCAAGTTCTTCTGAGGGTTCCGATGCCGGTAGCTAGGGTTCAGAGCCCTCCTCTACACCTACTCCTCCGGCTCTAATAGCAATAGATGATGATGATGATGGTAGAGGATGTGACACTCGAGTGGGAGGCCTAGAGAGGTCGAAGGAGAAGGAAGCATGGGAGGATCGGTTTGTGAGTTTGACAGCCTTCACAAGGTTCAGAGTGTGGTGGCCCCAGAGATCGCTCACACTTGAGCGACAGTTTTTAATGAAGGATTTGAATAAATACAATCCAAATGTCCTTCGACAGTTCTAGGGAGCGAAAAGGGTGGATGAGGTTCACCCAAAGTATCATCGATGCAAATGAGCACTTGGTACGGGAGTTTTATGTCAATGTGGCATACATCAAGAAGGGTACCAAAGTGACCAAAGTGAGAAATTTGAAAGTCAGATTCGACCCAATTACTCTGAACACTTACGTGGGACTCGAAGAGGTAGAGGAAATCAAGTACTTGGAGAAGCTTGTTGTGGGTGATGCAGCTCACCCTTGGCTAGCAGAGATATTGGCAGCACCAGGACCACCACCACCGTGGATCACAGTAGGGGTTACTATCCTCCGGGCCACCCTACATTTTAAAGCAAAAGGGTGGCAGAACTTTGTGTGCAGCCGTATCGAACCGAGAAAAAATGAGAACAGTCTTCCTCTTCCCCGAGCAGTTTTGGTGGCTTCGATTATGGCCGGGTACCTAATCAATGTGGATGCCATCATGTCGGCCAACATGGTAATAGCTGTCCGAAAATGTGAAAGCTCCTATCCATATCCCAACACCCTCACAGAATATTTCAACGATGCAAAGGTGGAGCCAAGGACATTTGATATGAAAGTGAGGGCTAAGAAGCCCTTCTCATGGTACCACCTGCAGGGTGCAGACAACCCAAAGTTCAAGGGTAAGGCCACTACCATCATTGGTCAGTCTGATGAGCCATCAGTGGTGGGTACAAAGTCTGCTGCTGAGCCATCTATAGCTCCCATACCTCCTGCAGCAGCCGGGCCTTCCCCCGGGATAACTAATATGCCACTACCTTCGTCTTCGTGCCAGCTTCATCCACTTATCCCCTCACTGCACTGCATGTCTCCCAGACATTGGCGAGTCTCAACAACTGGATGTAAACAACCACTTCTAAGCTATCTGACATATCTAGCATTGTTGCAGCACAATCTTCTACCCCGGCATCACCACAGGTCCCTCTGTTAGTGGAGGAAACATTGAAGAAGATTCTAGAGAACCAAAAGACCATTATGGATACACTGGTGGCTCGTGGGGGAGCTATTGAAGAGTTGGGCAAGCAAGCAAAGAAGATGAGGAAATCCCAGGCTTCAAAGAAATTAGTGGAGAGATTGAGGAAGGAGGTGACGAAGATCGCAGCCATGGGTGATTTTTCATTTGACCTACTGATGGAGACAGATCCATCAGTACCAGCAGACCTAGTAGCACCATCAGCAGAGGCACCAGCTGGCCAGTCTGACGAGCCAGATCTTGCTGCCCACACTGCGGGGGAGATGCTTCAGATGCTTTCCAACCCTGTTGTTCCCCAGCCAGATGATGAAGAGATACAGTTGGAGGAGCCCGAGGGTGGTGATGCTGACGGTCACCCTGAGACCACATATGGAGTTTTCTCTACTCTCTATCCTCCCTTATTTTGATTTTGCTAAGCATTGGGGATAATGTTTGTTCTTATTTAGGGGGGTGGTCTATTTTGGTTTGATTTGATGACATTGGCATGTAATAACTTTAATACTCTTTTTTTTATCTTTATTTTCTCCCTCATTATGTATATATTCATCCCTCTTGTATATATTCTATTTCTCTCGGTCTGTATATTCATTTGCCTTACTTTCAGTAGTTTATTTCATAACTTCTTCATTTTGTTTTCTTAATAATATAGCTTCTTAGTTACTTTAATAGCTTCTTTTTGATTTGTTAGCTCCTTTTTGATTTGTTAGCTTCTTTTTACGTTTAAGTGAACAATAAGCCTTTGGTTTTCTTTATGCCACGGTTCTTTCCAAAGGTGGGTTTCGTGTGAATCGGGTGGCTCTTCCCAACGATGGATGGTGTGACAACCTTTTTAAGGGATCGAGTTTGTTCTTGATGTTTAGGTTGAAACAATAGTATTAATGAACAAATAAGGGTCAAGCATGCTTCACTTGGTACCAACACACTTAACTACACGCTTATCGTTAAAAAATAAGTTTTTGGAAAGAAATGGCTCTAGTTAGTGACCTTGTGACTCTTGTGTTGACTTAGGCAATCATCGTGTGGTTTAGTTGAACCATTAGCGATTTTCAATCCTGAATGCGGTTGTTGTGGGACCTCAATTCCATTCTCTTTAACAATCCAGTTGTGTAAGAAGTGAGGTATTTTTTTACAAGTCCAAGTACCTGTACGAATGGTCTAGAACTTGCCCCGAATGTGTTTCTAGGAGAAATTCTAAGTTAGCTTGGCTTGAGAAGTGATTGTAAGCTCTCCTTGACCCGTTTTGAAACCTTCAATGGCCCACCAATGATATCATCCTTAGTCAAACCTTTTGAGCCTAAATCCTCTTTTATTCGATAACCACGTTACAAGCCTTTACCCGTTTTATAGTGATCCTCTCTTGGCACCCAAACTTTCTTTAGCACTCATGAGAAATAAATGGCGAAAACATAAGTTTTGGGGGGAGAGACGAGGAGTTTAAAGATGGTATCAAGGCACAAAAAGAGAAAAGAAATAAATAAGAGGAAAGGCAAAGAAAAATAAATGAAGAACAAAAGAAAAACACAAAAAGAAAGTGAATAATGTGAAAGGGTTGAAAAGATTCAAAAGAAAGAAAAAGTGCAAAGCATGGAGAAAACAAAGAAGGAGAATATGAATAGCATGACCAAGAAAGAGTGATATCAAGTCTCTCTAGATCCCCAAGGAAAAAAGAAAATGACTCAAAAAGTCGGTAAAGTATGAGCCACAAAGAGAAAATAGAGTGCTAAAGGAAACATGAACCAATTCCATTCCAATATTTCCCTCCTTAGTCCAAAAGACTTCATTACATGCCAAAAAAGTCCTACGTGATTTCAAGCCGGGTAAACTTACATTAGTGGTGATCTACATGAGGGGCAAGCATATAGTACTTAGAGCCGGGCTTATGACATTCTTTTGATAGTGATGAGTGAACCTTTCTCAATTCATTGCATTGAGTGCTATATTCTTAAGTGAGATGAGCTTCCGGAGAGTATAGGAGGAGGAGTTTGGGATCCACAATGACCTGTATGAAATTGCGAACTTCCTTGAGGAATTAAGTCAACTCTTGATGCTCAAGCGTCACATTAGAGCTATTTGTGCTTTAACATTCAAATCATAGGCATGCTAATGATTCATGAATGTGTGGGTAATTGTTGGTCCCAATTGATATGTGTTTGATTCAACTTAGGCCAGCTAAAATAGCCTTTTTCTAGTGGAGGTGGGAATTGCCTTAATTGCTTGAGGACAAGCAAAAGCTTAAGTTTGGGGGAGTTGATAATTAAGAATTTTGACTGCTTATTTACTCTCTTTTACTTACGTTTTAGCTCAAAAATGCTTAAAGGTATTCCCGAGAACAAATGAAATGTGCTTTCTTGCAGGAATATTGGGAAACAAGCCAAGGAAATGAAAATCAACTAAGAAGGAGTAAAAATTGGACAAGAACCAAAACAAGGCAAAAGGGACCAAAGTGCGGACTGCACAATATTGTGTGCGGACGCAGACTCTGAAGAGTCACTATCAGAATTCCTTCACATAGTGCGGACCGCACAATTATTGTACGGCCGCAGAAGACAAGGTTCAGATAGATGGGTTTTGGGGACCTGAAGATGTGCGGCCGCAGAATGCAAAAGTGCGGACGCACTCATAAATGTGCGGTCCGCAGAAATTCCCCATGTCCAACCCAAGATCAAGAGTGCGGCCGCACTCAGAAATGTGTAGTCCGCACAATCAGAGGAAGTGTGGACGCACCCCAGATTTATGAGGCCACAGGAAACCACACTGTCAAGTCAGCTTCAAAGTGCGGACCCCACATAGAATATTGCTGCCGCACAACCTCCACAGGGGCAATTTTGTCTTATAATTTTTGCTGGGTATAAATAGATCTTTTTGTCATTTTTGGGTTAAGTTTTGAACTCCAGAAAATAGATAGCGGTTTTTCTTTACTGTTTTGGGCAACTTTATAATAGTTTATCATTTTAACATTATATTTTCTTGCCTTAATCATCTATTATGAGCTTTATCTTAGTTTCTTCTTTAATTTCTTCATTTCCTATGAGTAGCTAAACCCTTAGCTAGGGTTGTGACCCAACCCTAGTATGCGTATCTAATGGGTGATTGATTTATAGCTTATTTATGATTAGGCATATGATATTTAGCCCAGTTCTTTCTTGAATTTAAGAATTGATGGTTGCAAACATTGATTCATGCCTAATTGATTTAGTCTTTACTTGAGAAAGAGAGACTAATTCTAGGAAAACTTGACTAACAAGAAATTGGGGTGAACTCGAGAAATCGATAGCCCCAATTAAAGGGTCGAATCTAGAGATAGTAAGACTCGACTTGAGCATCTATCACTTGTTTCGTGAGATACCCATTTGGACTTGAGAAATCCAAGTTGGGCAAAATAACTCAAACTACCAAGAGGTATAGAGTGAGTAATCGCATTTGATTGCTATATTGTATCCCGGCCAACCAAACATGCCCTAAAGCTCTCAATCCATTAGGTAACCAACTAGGCAGAAGTCACAGCCCTAGATCTTTTATAACCTTAAAAACAACAATACCAAAATATTGTCCCTTAGCTTTGCAATTACAAGCATTAGCATAACAATTAGAAGTAGATAAGAAACAACTGAATATGAGGAAGTGCAATTTTGGGAACGTCATATACTTAGACTAGATATATACCCAATCCAACATAAAGCTCTCTGTGGAATCGACCCCAACTCGCGTTGGGTATTTATAATTGCATTGACCGCCTCACAATCCCAATTAGTGGTGTGAGTTTGGGTGACATCAGTTTACTAAGCGCTTCCTAGTTCACTTCAGTGGTACTCCTTCAGAGGATCCCCAGGAGTATCTTGACACCTGTCATGAGGTGCTACGGAACATGGGTATAGTGGAGACCAATGGGGTCGATTTTGCTGCATTTAAGATGTCAGGTTCCGCCAAGAAATAGTGGAGAGATTATTTGTTGACCAGACCAACTGGATCGCCTGCTATTACTTGGGACCAGTTCTCTCAGCTCTTCCTAGAGAAGTTTCTTCCTATCATATTGAGAGAGGAGCATCATCGTCAGTTCGAGCATCTCCATCAGGGCATTATGACTGTTACTCAGTACGAGACCCGTTTTGTGGATTTGGCCCATCATGATCTTCTTATGCTTCCTACAGGGAGAGAGAGAGAGTGAGGAGGTTTATTGACGGACGTGCTCAGCCTATCATATTACAGATGGCTAAGGAGACTGGGAGTGATATTTATTTGCAGGCGGCTGCCAATGTAGCCAGGCGAGTCAAGATGGTTCTTGCTCAGGGAGGTCAAGGGTCTGACAAGAGACCTCATCATTCCGGTGGGTTCAACGGTGCCTCATCTGGAGATAGGGGTACTTTTGGTAGAGGCCATCCTCCCAGGTCGTTTCATTCAGTGTTTCAGGCATCCCACAGTGATTCAGGGATTCTTAGTCCTTATGTGCCTCATTCTGAACAGCCAGCCTACAGTGCACCACCATCTCCTATCAGTGCCACCCCTATTCAGTCTCAGTTTCCACCGCCACAGTACCAGGATGGATGTTTCGAGTGTGGTGATTATGGGCATATCGGGAGGACCTGTCCGAGATAATTGGGCATCATGCCACATCATCAAGGTTCTCGTGCCATGGTTCCAGCACCAGTGGCTGCACCACCTGCTTAGCCAGCCAGAGGCAGGGGTCAGGCAGCCATAGGTAAAGGCCAAATTGTTAGAGGTGGAGGTCATACTGTTAGATGTGGAGGCCAACCAGCTAGAGGTTATCCCAGGGACGTAGTTCAGGGTAGTGGGGCCCAGCCCAGATGTTATTCTTTTCCAGCCAGGCCTAAGGCTGAATCATCTGACATTATTATCACATGTACTATTTCAGTTTATAGTAGAGATGCTTCAGTTCTATTTGATTCGGGATCTACTTACTCCTATGTGTCATCCTATTTTGCTTCATATTTGGTTGTTCCCCGTGATTATTTGAGTGCTCCTGTGTATCTGCCCATACTTGTAGAGGATTCCATTGTTGTATATCGTATTTATCGTTCATGTGTGGTCACCATTGGGAGTCTTGAGACTTGTGTAGATCTTCTACTTCTCGATATGGTCGATTTTGATGTCATTTTGGGTATGGATTGGTTGTCACCTTATCATGCTATATTGGATTGTCACGCCAAGACGATGACCTTAGCCTTGTCGGGGTTGCCTTAATTAGAGTGGAGAGGGGCCCCTGGCCATTCTACCAGCAGGGTTATCTCTTATGTAAAGGCTTGACATATGGTCGAGAAGGGGTGTCTAGCTTATTTGGCTTATGTCCGCGATTCTAGTGCAGAGGTTCCTTCCATAGATTCAGTGCCAGTTGTTCGTGAGTTTCCAGAGGTATTTCCTGCAGACCTGCCGGGGATGCCACCCGATAGGGATATTGATTTCTGTATTGACTTGGCTCCATGTACTCAGCCCATCTCTATTCCGCCATACCGCATGACCCTGCCAGAGTTAAAAGAATATTGATTTCTGTATTGACTTGGCTCCGGGTACTCAGCCCATCTCTATTCCATTATATCGCATGACCCTACCAGAGTTGAAAGAATTGAAGGAACAGTTGCAAGATTTGCTTGATAAGGGCTTCATTAGACCTAGTGTCTCTCCCTAGGGTGCACCTGCGTTGTTTGTGAATAAGAAAGATGGATCGATGAGGATGTGTATAGATTATCGGTAGTTGAACAAAGTCACCATCAAGAACAAGTATCCATTGCCGATGATTGATGATTTATTTGATCAGCTTCAGGGTGCTAAGGTATTTTCGAAGATTGATTTGAGATCTGGCTACCATCAGTTTAGTATTAGGGAATCCGATGTCCCATGGACTCAGAGGAAGTTCGATGCTGTTTGGGTCATTATGGACAGGCTGACCAACTCAGCGCATTTCATTCCTGTGGCAGCTACCTATTCTTTGGAGCGGTTGGCAGAGATCTACATCCGCGAGATCGTCCGTCTTCACGGTGTGCCCGTGTCTATCATTTCTGATCGAGGTACACAATTCACCTTGCAATTCTGGAGGGCAGTACAACATGAGTTGGGCACGCGCATTGAGTTGAGTATAGTGTTTCATCCTCAGACGGACGGACAGTCTGAGCGCACTATTCAGATATTGGAGGATATGCTCCGCGCATGTGTTATAGACTTTAGAGGATCGTGGGATCAGTTCTTTCCCCTTGCAGAGTTTGCCTACAATAACAGTTACTAGTCAAGCATTCAGATGGCTCCCTATGAGATACTATATAGTAGACGGTGTCGATCACCAGTTGGAATGTTTGAGCCGGGGGAGGCTCGGTTATTGGGTATAGATTTGGTACAGGATTCCTTGGATAAGGTCAAGATTATTCAGGATAGGCTTCGCACAGCTCAGTCCAGACATAAGATTTATGACGGCCGTAGAGTTCATGATGTTGCATTCATGGTCGAGGAGAGAGTGTTGCTCCGGGTATCACCCATGAAGGGTGTAATTAGGTTCGGAAAGAAGGGCAAGTTTAGCCCTAGGTATATCGGGCCCTTTTAGATTCTGGAGATATTGGGAGAGGTGGCTTACAGGCTTGTGTTGCCACTGGGGTTATCAGCAGTTCATCTGGTGTTCTATGTGTCCATGTTTCGGAAGTATCACGGCGATCCATCCCATGTGTTAGATTTCAGCTCTGTCCAGTTGGACAAGGATTTGACTTACGAGGAGGAGCCGGTGGCTATTCTAGCCCGGCAGGTTCGTCAGTTGAGGTCGAAGAGTTACTCTTCAGTCCGAGTGCAGTGGAGAGGTTAGCTCATCCAGTTAGCTACTTGGGAGTCCGAGTCGAACATGCGGAGTAGATATCCCCACATTTTCACCAGTTCAGGTACTTTTCTATGTCCGTTCGAGGACGAACAGTTGTTTTAAAGGTGGAGAATGTGATGACCCGATATGTCATCTTATGTTTCAAAACCTAATTCTGTGATTCGAAGCCTTAAAAATCTCATTTTTACCCTCCTCGATTTGCGTGCACAGTCCGGGCGTATTTCTGGAAAGCTTTTATGTTAAAAAATGTGCAAAATAAAAAATTTTGCCTAAAAACTTCATTTAAGTTGACCTCAGTTAATGTTTTGAGCAAACAGACCTGGCTTCATATTTTGACGGTCCCGGTGGGTCCGTATCGTAATTTGGGACCTGGGCGTATGCCTAGAATCGAATTCAGAGGTCCCTAGCCCGAGTTATTGATTTTTGTTGAAAATTGAAAGTTTGAAAGATTTATGATATTTAAGAATCGAGTGATATTTGGATTTATTGATACCGGGTTCATATTTTGGTTCTGGAGCCCGGTATAGGTCCACTATGATATTTATGACTTCTCTATGAAATTTGGTGAGAAATAAAGTTGGTTTGACATGATTCAGACGTTTGGTTGTGAAAATAGAAGTTTTAAAGTTTTCTTGAGAATTTCCTTTGATTTGGTGTTCAATTCCTAGTTCTATGTGTTATTTTGGCGATTGGATCGCGTGAGCAAGTTCGTATGATATTTTAGGACTTGTGTGCATGTTTGGTTTGGAGCCCCGAAGGCTCGGGTGAGTTTCGGATAGGCTACAGAGTGTTTTGAACTTAGAAAACATAGCAGCTACTGGAACTGATCTACAGACTTCGCATTTGTGAGGCATGGTTTGCAAATACGAGCCTCGCATTTGCGAAGATACCATCGCATTTGCAAGCAGTGGGCTGGGGGGAGTGGGGAGAGACCTTCGCATTTGCGAAGTTTTGATTGCATTTGCGATCCTGGAAGTTCGCATTTGCGAACACTGGTTTGCATTTGCGAAGGCAGCAGACATAGCCATTCTTCGCATTTGCGATCTCTGGGTCGCATTAGTGATCAATCCTGAGTTCGCATTTGCGAAACTATTCTTCGCATTTGCGAAGAATGTAGAGGTGTGATGTTTCTCGCATTTGCGAAGAAATCTTTGCATTTGTAGGGCTTCGCATTTGCAAAACCCAGGTCGCAACTGCGACATCTGCAGCTGAACAAATATGACTTAGACGAGAGTTTTGGTTCATTTTTCAAATTTTCAAAACCTAATATATTAGGGGCGATTTTTCCAGACTTCTTCTTCCCCAAATCGTTGGTAAGTGATTCTAACTTATTTCCTTTCAATTTTTCACTACTTTTCCTTAGATTTCAACCTAAAATCTAAGGTTTTCATGGTGGAATTGGGGGTTTTCGGTAGAAACTCGGGATTTGGTATATTGGGGATTTAGACCTCAAATTGAGGTCGGATTCCAAAAAGAATTATACAACCGGGCTCGGGGGGTAAATGGGGATTTGGTAAATTGGGGATTTAGACCTCAAATTGAGGTCGGATTCCAAAAAGAATTATACAACCCGGCTTGGGGGGTGAATGGGTAATCGAGTTTTGGTCCGAATTTCGGGTTTGGACCAAGTGAGCCCGGGAGTTGACTTTTGTTGACTTTTTCAATAATGGCCTAAATTGAATCTTTTACAATCGTGGGTAATTCCAAAGACTTATTTTGAATTATTTGGTTGGTAATTTGCTAGATATTGTTGGTTCAGAGGCTGGTTTGAAAGGCAAATTTGTGGTTGAGCTTTGAGTGGTCTTTGGAGGGAGGTAAGTATTATGTCTAACCTTGACTTGAGGAAATTAAGAACCTTCTGACTATTTGCTATGTGAATTTCATGTGAGCGGCATATATGTGAGGTGACGAGTGCTTATGTGCCACCGAATTATCTATTTTTCCCTGTTTCCCCGTTCTTCTTATATTATCTCTTTCCCTGTCTTAGTTGTTATATGCTCTAAATGTGTTTCCATGCCTAATTTCCACTTGTAGTCATTGTTTCCTCCTATTTATGATATTAGTTCTTTCCGTTATTTCATAATCTCCTACTATTTGCTCAAGTTGGTTTATCTGCACCTTGTAGTTGTAAATTCTGGATTGGTCTCGCTGTGTAGTATTACTTATTCGGATTATCATATTGTACAAGGTTTCCTATTTATTCAGTTTGTTGTCTTGGAATTGTAAAGGAGTTTTCTATGATTTGAATTGTGAGTTTTACTGTGCTTGTTGAGTACTTGATATTGATATGGTGGGATCGGGTTGCACGCCGCAACAGGTGAAATAAGGGTGATATATTGAGGTGGAATAAAGGTGAATTTGTACTATACGGTGGGATCGGGTTGCATACCGCAACGGGTGGAATAAGGGTGGGTTGACATGGTGAAATAAGGGTGAATTATGATATTGATATTGACATATGGTGGGGTTGGGTTGCACGCCGCAATATATATATATATATATATATATATATGTCT
>AWOL01S0049609.1:0-12972 GCA_000715115.1 Nicotiana otophora | reverse complement strand
CGCGCCGCAACAACCTATATGTTTCCATTTCTTGAGTTGTGTTGGTTTTCTTTTGGTATTTGTATCTGAATTGTATAAGATTGGTGATTTTGGACGACACTAGTTTATTCTTGAGGTTGTGGTTATTATATTCAGTTGGCTGTTTAATTATGTTCAGTATTCCCATTTTCTGTCATTATTATATACTGCGTTCAGGTTGTAGTGTAGGTGACCCGCCTTAGCCTCGTCACTATTTCGTTGAGGTTAGGCTCGGCACTTACCAGTATATGAGGTCGGTTGTACTGATACTATACTCAGCACATTGTGCGGACTTTAGAGACGGTCCTAGCGGCGGCTACTAGAAAGCTCAGATTAGACAGCCTGCAGAGACTTGAGGTACAGCTGCTCAGCGCCCGTAGCTCCTGAAGTCTCCGTCTTTTATTTTTATTTAACTGTGTAATTTCATTCAGATAGATTTGTATTTATTTCAGACCCTTGTATGTATTACTCTAGAAGCTCGTCCACTTATGACATCGGGTTCAGGGATTCATAGCAGATGTTTTTACGGTTTTAGCTTCCGCATTTATATTTGGATTATTGCAGTTAAATCAGTTCTTCTTCATTAATTAAATTTAAATTGTTAAAAAGGATAAATTATTCTAACGTTGGTTAGCCTAGCAAGTGAAATAGTACGCGCCATCATGGTTCTGACGGTGGGAATTTCGGATCGTGACAATAATGTTAACATTGAGCCAGTTGCTGAATTCAAAGTAATCAAATAGCTTCTAAACTTGCAATAATGAATAACTAAGTGAAGTATAGAATATTGTATTTATAATTAGCTATTTTATGTTATGAAATAATATGCATCATACCTAATATATTTTCATAGATGATGTTCTTAGTGTCCGTTTCTTTACGTTGCTTAAGCTTCTTTGTCTTGACCAGAATGTTTTTATTGATATTGATATTCCTCAGAAAATATGTTGCAACAAATATAGCTCAACGTTGAGTTATAAAATACAAATGTGATTTTATGAAGTTGGTATAAAAGATTTTGAGATAAAGATTCAATTACTATATATTTATAAATTATACCCAAACTATTATCGAAAAGAAAAGACAAAACAAAGGTGCTCAATATGTTAAATAGAATAGGTTTCTCCTTTGTTTCTTTCACTTATATGGATTAGATTTTTTTTCTTTTACAATTCAAATATTTTATTTGGACGAATTTATCAAGAGGACATTCAGTGGCATTGGGTTTCTGCTATATAAAACAAAACAAAATTCTAAATAATTCTACTCTTTATTTTAGGATCCCAAGTGATCATGGACATTTAGAAACAATAAAAAGCAGAAGAGAATCCTCTTAACTGATGAAAGACAGAGGGATATAAAATAACCAATCAATATAAATTGCAAAAGAAATAAACACAATCACAGACAATTTAATCCACCAAATGATCATCTATAGTTTTTGAAGAGCATCAACTTCTATAGCTGGCAACAAAAAAAATTGTATAAATCAACCAAATAAAAAGTACCAAATATCAATGACTCTATTCTTAGTTCTCTCAGAATATTATTGCAAAAATCCAGGTGAATAACATAATACACGTATCAATGCTAACTCAAATTCTTTGTTCTGCTTCTTCTATATACATGATGTTATGGAAAGAAAAGAAATTGGCTTAAAACGAAAACCTGGAAACACATAATGCTAGAGATTGAATGAATCTAGTAGCTGCTGCAACTTCGAACTACAATAAAGTTCATGAAGATTTTGGAATTGTAACTCCTTTTATAAAAGCGTTTTGAAATATACAAAAAGTCGGATTCATAAACCAAAAAGCATTTGAGTAGGACACCATTTGTAGGAGACCACCGAATGTGAAGAAGACTCCTATATGATTTGTACATGCTTACGATATTAACGAGATTTTTTTTATTTTTTCCAAAAACGATATATATTATTAGTGTTTATATATAATTATAGTTTTATCCAACTTAAAACATACTTACGAAGGATAAAAAAGGCGAACAACATTTCGATATTGTCACGACTCGAAATTCTCACCTTCGAGACCGTGATGGCGCCTAACATTTCACTTGCTAGGCAAGCCAACGTTAGAATAATATGATCCATTTTAAAATAATTTTTAAATTTATTAATAATAATAGAAACAAATGCGGAAGTAAAGTCTGAAATGTAGTGAATAATCCATAAAAAGAAATAACGATGTCTAAATACCATCACAGAATTGTTGTCACAAGTGCACGAGCTTCTAGAATAATACAAATAAAGGATCTGAATAAAATAAAGCTGTCTGAAAATAAATACACAGCTAAAGTAAAGTAGACGGGGACTTCATAACTGCGGACGCCATGCAGTTATACCTCAAGTCTCCTCTGGGTAGCTGAAATCCGAGCAAGTCTATGGTACGTTACTGGGACCAACTCCAAAATCTGCACAAGAAGTGCAGAGTGTAGTATCAGTACAACCGACCCCATGTACTGGTACGTGCCGAGCCTAACCTCGACGAAGTAGTGACGAGGCTAAGGCATGTCACTTACATTAACCTGTATGCAATAATAGTAATAACAACAATAATAGAATTAAATCAGATAACTCATTTTTAATAGTTGAAGTCAACTCAGCAGTCATAACCAATTATTATTTCAACCAGTTTCCGTTTCAGCGTGCAAACCGCTCCCACAATATATTCATTTTCAACCCTCCAATATATTTATTTTAATCAAGTATATATATAGACTTTTAAATAAGTTTATGGTGGCGTGCAACCCGATCCCCCAATATGGACTTTTAAACAAGTCTGTTGCGTCGTGCAATCCGATCCCCCAATATGGACTTTTTAATAAGTCTGTTACGTCGTGCAACCCGATCCCCTAATATGGACTTTTAATAAGTCTGTTACGGTGTGTAACCCGATTCCCCAATATGGACTTTTAATAAGTCTGTTACAGCGTGCAACCCGATCCCCCAATATATTTATTCACTTACCAATTCTTATAAAAGAATTTGCCCCAATAAATGCAACAATTAATATGAAATTATAAGACAACAAATATACAATAATTATAATTTATTCATGAAACGGACAATGACAAGTAGCAATTTATTTTGGAAATCAGGAAGAAAATAAGATGTTTAATATTTAATATGCTAAATGTCAAGTAAACAATAAGACTCATAAATCAAATAGAATGTAACAATTATTGCAGAAATTCAATAATTAATATTTGACAAAGAATAGGAGAGAAATAATTATTATAACAATTAATTCGTGTCCTAAAATAATTTATGATTTTCAAATAATTATGCAAATAATTAATTTGATGACGTATAGACACTCGTCACCTCACCTATACATCGTTCACATGCATTTCACATAACAAATAATTTAAGTGTTTATTCTCTCAAGTCAAGGTTAACCACGATACTTACTTTGCTTTGCAATTTCAATCAATTACTCGACCACAACTTTTCCTTTTGAATTTGTCTCTAAAAGCGTCAAATCTATTCATAAACAATTCGATATACTCAATACGAATCATAGGAATTAATTCCATATGAATTTACTAAGTTTTCGGATAAAATCCGAAATTTACTTTAAATATTGACAGTGGGGCCCATGTCACAAATCTCAAAAAACCTTACGAAATACGAACACCCATTCCGAGACGAGTCCAACCAATATAAAAATTATCAAATTTCGATGTCAAATGGACCTTCAAATCTTAAATTTTTATTTTTGGAAGATTTTATAAAAATCTGATTTTTCTCCCATAATTTCACGAATTCATGATATAAATGAGTATGGAATCATAAAATATAATCAATATAGAATAAGAAACACTTACCCCAATATTTTCCAGTGAAAATCGCCCAAATCTTGCCTTACCCGAGCTCAAAAATGGAAAATGGTTGAAAATGGGACGAAATCCCATTTCCAGAACTTAAGTTATGTTTGCCCTGATTTTTACTCATCGCGATCACGGAAATTCGTTTGCGATCGCGTAGAACAATTTCTACCTAAATCCATTTTAACTCTATGCGATCGCGTAAATGGTCATGCGATCGCAGAGCACATTTTCACAGCCTTACGCTATCGCATACTAACTTGTGCGATCGCGTAGCACAAATTTGGTGCTTCTGCTTCTGCCTCATTCCTTCTTCGCGAACGCGGATTTGTCCACGCGTTTGCGGTGCCTTAGCTTTTCCAATTGTGCGATCGCGTACAATACTATGTGATTTCATAGTACAAATTTCCATCCGTGCTCAACAAGCCTTCGCGATCGTGGATGAAGCCACGCGATCACGATTAAGGAAACCAGAACTGGAAATACCAGATTTTTCCAAAGTTTCAAAACATTCGTAGCCTATGCAAAACTCACCCGATCCCTCGGGGCTCCAAACCAAACATGCACACAAGTCCTAAAATATTATACGAACTTGCTCGCGTGATCAAATCGCCAAAATAACACCTAGAACTACGAATTGAACCCCAAATCGAATGAAATTTTCAAGAAAACTTTAAAACTTATATTTTCACAACCGGACGTCCGAATCACGACAAATTAACTCCGTTTCTCACTAAATGCGGTAGACAAGTCATAAATATTATAGTGGACCTATACCGGTCTTCAAAACCAAAATATGGACCCAGTGTCAATAAATCCAACATCAGTAATTTCTTAAAAATCATTAAGCTTTCAAACTTTTAATGTTTCATCAAAATTCCATATCTCGGGCTAGGGACCTCGGAATTCGATTCAGGGCATACACCCAAATCCCAAATCACGAGACGGACCTACCGGAGCTGTCAAAATATTGATCTGTGTCCGCTTGCTCAAAATGTTGACCAAAGTCAACTCAGTTGAGTTTTAAAGTTCTATTTCACATTTTATTCCCTTTTTCACATAAAAACTTCCCAAAGAATTGTACGGAACGCACACGCAAGTCGAGGAATGATAAATAGTGCTTTTCGGGGTCTTAAAGCACAGAATTAATTATTAAATTTAAAGATGACATTTTGGGTCATCACATTCTCCACCTCTAAAACAAACGTTCGTCCTCGAATGAAGTTAGAAAAAGTACCTGAGATGGTGAATAAGTTTGGATATTTACTCCGCATGTCCGACTCGAACTCCCAGGTAGATGCCTCTACCGGCTGACCTCTCCAGTGCACTCGAACTGAAGGATAACTCTTAGACCTCAACTGTCGGACCTGCCGGGGTAGAATAGCTACCAGCTCCTCCTCATAAGTCAAATCTTTGTCCAATTGGATTGAGCTGAAATCTAACACATGGGACGGATCACCATAATATTTTCGGGGCATAGACACATGGAATACCGGATGAACCGCTGATAAACTAGATGGTAATGCAAGCCTGTAAGCTATTTCACCCACCCTTTTAAGAATTTCAAAGGGTCTAATATACCTATAGCTCAACTTGCCCTTCTTTCTGAACCTCATTACACCTTTCATAGGTGAAACTCGGAGTAATATTCTTTCTCCAACCATGAATGCAATATCACGAACTTTACAGTCGGCATAACTCTTTTGCCTAGACTGAGCTGTGCGAAGTCGATCCTGAATAACCTTGACCTTATCTAGGGCATCCTGTACTAAATTGGTGCCCAACAACCGAGCCTTTCCCGGTTCAAACCAGCCAACTAGCGAATGACATCGCCTTTCGTATAATGCCTCATATGGAGCCATCTGAATGCTCGACTGGTAGCTATTATTATAAGCAAACTCCGCAAGTGGCAAGAACCGATCCCAAGAACCTCCAAAGTCTATAATACAAGCGCGAAGCATATCTTCCAATATCTGAATAGTGCGCTCTGACTGTCCGTCTGTCTGTGGATGAAATGATGTACTCAACTCAACGCGCGTGCCTAATTCACGTTGTACAGCCCTTCAGAAATGTGAGGTAAATTGCGTACCTCGATCTGAAATAATAGACACAGGCACACCGTGTAGGCGTACAATCTCACGAATGTAAATTTCAGCTAAACGCTCTGAAGAATAGGTAACTGCCACTGGAATGAAATGTGCTGACTTGGTCAACCTATCCACAATGACCCAAACTGCGTCAAAATCTCTTCGAGTCCGTGGGAGCCCAACAACAAAATCCATAGTAATACGCTCCCACTTCTACTCGGAAATTTCTAACTTCTGAAGCAAACCACCAGGTCTCTGATGCTCGTACTTGACTTGCTGACAATTTAGACACCGAGCTACATATGCAACTATATCCTTTTTCATTCTCCTCCACCGGTAATGTTGTCATAAATCTTGATACATTTTAGCGGCTCCTAGGTGAATAGAATACCGGGAACTGTGTGCCTCTTCAAGAATTAATTCACGAAGCCCGTCAACATTAGGCATACAAATACGACTCTGCATTCGCAGAACTCCATCTTCCCCCATAACAACCTGTTTGGCATCACCGTGCCGCACCGTGTCCTTAAGGACAAGCAAATGAGGATCATCATATTGCCGCTCTTTAATGCGCTCATATAAAGAAGATCGAGCGACTGTGCAAGCTAGAACCCGATTGGGTTCCAAAATATCTAACCTCATGAACTGATTAGCCAACGTCTGAACATCTGTAGCTAATGGCCTCTCACCAACCGAAATATACGCAAGACTGCCCATACTCACAACCTTTCTACTTAAAGCATCAGCCACCACATTGGCCTTTCTGGGGTTATACAAAATGGTGATATCATAGTCTTTCAACAACTCCAACCATATTCTCTGCCTCAAATTAAGACCTTTTTGTTTGAACAGATACTGAAGGCTACGATAATCAGTAAATACCTCACACGACACACCGTAGAGGTAATGTCTCCAAATCTTCAGCGCATGAACAATGGCTGCCAATTCTAAGTCATGAACATGATAATTCTTCTCGTGAACTTTGAACTGCCGCGATGCATATGCAATCACCCTGTCATCTTGCATTAATATTGCACCAAGCCCAATGTGAGATGCGTCACAATATACCGTATACGATCCTGAACCTGTAGGTAATACGAACACTAGCACCATAGTCAAAGCAGTCTTGAGCTTCTGAAAGCTCAACTCACACTCGTGTGACCATCTGAATGGGATACCTTTTTGGGTCAGTCCGGTCAATGGGCTTGCTATAGATGAAAACCCTTCCACGAACCGACGATAGTAACCTGCTAAACCCAGGAAACTCCGAATCTCTGTAACTGAAGTAGGTCTAGGCCAATTCTGAAAAGCCTCAATCTTCTTAGAATCTACCTTTATGCCTTCTGCCGATACAACATGCCCCAAAAAGGCAACCGAGTCTAACCAAAACTCACATTTTCAAAATTTGGCATATAATTGATTATTCTTCAAAGTCTGAAGCACACTCCGATGATGTTGTTCATGCTCCTCTCGACTGCTGGAGTAAATCAAGATATCATCAATGAACACAACCACAAAGGAATCCAAATAAGCCTTGAACACCCGATTCATCAAATCCATAAATGCTGCTGGAGCATTTCTCAGCCCAAATAACATCACTAGGAATTTGTAATGCCCATACTGAGTCTGAAAAGCTGTCTTAGGGACATCAGATGCCCTAATATTTAACTGATGATAACCAGACCTCAAGTCGATCTTTGAAAACACCTTGGCACCTTGAAGCTGATCGAATAAGTCATCAATATTTATTTTTGATAGTGGCCTTGTTCAACTGCTGATAATCTATACACATTCGCATTGAACCATCTTTCTTCTTTACAAATAATACTGGTGCACCCCAGGGTGAGACACTAGGTCTAATGAATCCTTGATCAAGCAAGTCTTGTAACTGCTCCTTCAATTCTTTCAACTCTGGCGGGGCCATATGGTATTATGGGATAGAAATGGGCTGAGTATCCGGAGCCAAATCAATACGGAAGTCAATATCTCTGTCGGGTGGTATTCCCGGCAAATCTGCAAGAAATACTTCTGGAAATTCACGAACAACTAGTATTGAGTCCATAGAAGAAACATCCGCACTGGGATCGCGAATATAAGCCAAATAGGATAGACACCCTTTCTCGGCCATACACCGAGCTTTCATATAAGCAATAACCCTGCTGATAGAATGACCAGGAGTTCCTTTCCACTCTAACCGAGGTAACACCGACATGGATAGGATCACTGTCTTGGCATGACAATCCAATATAGCATGATAAGGTGACAGCCAATCCATACCCAAGATGACATCAAAATCTACCATATCAAGAAATAGAAGATCCACACNAAATAAGCTAGACACCCCTTCTCGACCATATGCTGAGCTTTCACATAAGAGATAACCTTGCTGATAGAATGGCTAGGAGTTCCTTTCCACTCTAACCGAGGTAACCCCGGCATGACTAGGGTCAGTGTCTTGGCATGACAATCCAATATAGCATGATAAGGTGACAGCCAATCCATACCCAAGATGACATCAAAATCTACCATATCAAGAAATAGAAGATCCACACTAGTCTCAAAACTACCAATAGTAATCACACACGAATGATAGACATGATCTACTATAACAGAATCTCTCACCGGTGTAGATACACACACAGAAGCACTCAGAGAATCACAAGGCACAACTAAATATGAAGCAAAATAGGAGGACACATAGGAATAAGTAAATCCTGGATCAAATAGAACTGAAGCATCTCTATGGCAAACTGTAATAATACCTGTGATCACAGCATCAGATGACTCGGCCTCAGGCCTAGCTGGAAAAGCATAAAATCGGGGTTGAGCCCCACCACTCTGAACTGCGTCCCTAGGACGACCTCTAACGGGCTGGCCTCCACCTCTAACGGTCTGACCTCTACCTCTAATGGCTTGACCTCCACCTCTAATGGCATGACCTCTACCTCTAGCTGACTGACCCCTACCTCTAGTTGGCTGAGCAGGTGGTGAAGCAACCGGTGCCAGTATGATGGCACGAGAATCCTGTCAAGATCTGTTACTCACCAACCTAGGGCAATACCTCCTGATATGACAAATGTTCTCACACTCATAACACCCATCATGATGTCGTGGCTGCTGAAGCTGAAGCTGACCCGAATGGGCCGGATAACCGCTGTAGTGACTCTGGAGTGGTGGTGCACTGATAGGAGCTGAATGTGCACTAAATGTTGGCTGCCCAGAGTAAGGCATAATAGAACCGTGATTCCCTGAGGCACCGTGAGATTCCTGAAGCACTGAATGAAATGGTCTGGGAGGATGACCTTTACCAAACTTACCCCTACCTCCAGACGAGGCACCACTGAAACCACCGAACTGACGAGGCCTCTTATCAGACCTCTGCCCTCTCTCCTGTGCAAGAACCATCTCGATCCTCCTCGCGATATTAGCAGCTGACTGAAAAGAAATCTCACTTCTAGTCTCCTTGGCCATCTAAAGCCTGATAGGGTGAGTGAGTCCCTCAATAAACCTCCTCACTCTCTCTCCCTCGGTAGGTAATAAAAGGAGAGCATGGCGGGCTAAATCCACAAAATGGGACTCACTGAGTAATAGTCATACTTCCCTGTTGTAAGCGCTCAAATTGCTTGCGGTAATCCTCTCTCAGTGGGATAGGAAGGAATTTCTCCAGAAATAGCTGAGAGAACTGCTCCCAGGTAAGTGCATGCGATCCAACTGGTCTAGTCAATGTATAATCTCTCCACCACCTCATGGCGGAACCCGTCATCTAAAATATAGCCAAATCAACCTCATTGGTCTCAACTATACCCATGTTCCACAGCATCTCATGGCAGCGATCAAGATAATCATATGGGTCCTTAGAAGGTGTACCATTGAAGTGAAATGGAAAGAGTTTGGTAAACTTATCCAATCTCAATAAGGCCTCAAAAGATATGGCGAGCCTATCACCGGTCTGTGCCGCAATAATTGGCTGAACTATCCCAACTGGCGGGGCTGCTGGAGCCTGATTCTAGGGAGCCATCTGCTCTAGAGCGGGAGTAGTGGGAGTTTATGCTCCTCCCCAAGCCTGTGCGACGGCTGGTGCCACTGGAAATATACCATTCTAGGCCACACCCTCCATAAGACTCACCAAACGGACCAAAGCGACCTAAAGTACTGGGGTGGCAATGAACCCATCCGGAACCTGAGCTGGTCCGGCAAGAACAGTCTGGGTTGGAACCTCCTCGTCAAGCTCTATCTGAGGCTCCACTGCTGGGGTTGCTGCTCGGGCTCTAGGCTGAGCCCTGCCCCTGCCTCTGCATCGGACTCTAGTATGACCTCGACCTCGACCTCTACCCCTAGCCATAGTTTCCACTGGGGGCTCTGGTTCCTGTCTATTGGTAGATGTATTACGTGTTCTCACCATCTGCGAGAAAATAAGAGTAGAATGGTGTAATGACCCGACCGACCGTTTCGAGCATTTGCACTTTGCTCAGTTGTTTTAGGGCATGAGTAGCTTCGTATGATGTATCATGAATTATCTGAATCGTCAATGTTGGTTTTCAGGTTATTCGGAATTGATTTGGAGGAATGATTCTCAGCTAGAAGCTTTAAATTGAAAGGTTTGAGCAAGTTTTGATTTTTGAGTAAACGACCTCGGATTTGAATTCTGATGATTCCAATAACTCTGTATGGTTATTTTGGACTTAGGAGCGTGTCCGAAAAATATTTTAGAGGTCTGTAGTGGAATTAGGCTTGAAATGGCGAAAGTTGAAATTTTTGGAAGTTTGACCAGGGAGTTGACTTTTTGATATCGGGGTTGGAATACAATTCTGGAAATTGGAATAGCTTTGTTATGTCATTTGTGACTTGTGTTCAAAATTTGAAGTCATTCCGGATTGATTTGATGTGTTTCGGCATAAGATATAGAATTTGGAAGTTCGAAGTTCATTGATTTTAAATTGAGATGTGATTCGTCGTTTCGATGATGTTAGGTGTGATGTGAGGCCTAGATTAGGTCCGTAGTATGTTATGGGACTTGATGGTATATTTGGTTGAGGCCCCTGGGGCCTCGGGTGAGTTTCAGATGGTTAACGGATCAAATTCGGACTTAAGGAAATGTTGGAACTACTGCATATTGGTGTGATCGCACCTGTGAAGCTTTTGATCGCAGGTGCGAAGCCGCATGTGCGCGCAACCAGTTGCAGAAGCGGCAAAGAGTGGAACTGGGCAGTGTTCACAGGTGCGAGAATGTTTTCCGCATCTGCGATGCCGCAGGTGCGGCGTGGTTGGCGCAGATGCGCGACTGGGGCTGGCTTGGGCGAACGTAGGTGCGAAGGGTAATGCGCATCTGCGAGCCCGCAGGTGCGAAGGGTAATGCGCATCTGCGAGCCCACAGATGCGAGAAGGGCGTCGCATATGTGAGGATTTGGAAGGCTGGCTGTGCCTGCAGGCGCACAATGTTTCTGCAAAAGCGGATGCGCAGGTGCGAGCCCAGGCATCGCAGGTGCAGAAATGCCTGGGCAGTGTTAAAAACGAGGGTTTCCGAGATTTTTCTCATTTTGGACATTTTGGAGCTCGATTTGGGCAATTTTGGAGAGAAACTTTTTCCACACAACTTTAGGTAAGTGTTGTTGACTCCCTTGTGGTTATATTCCATGAATCTATCTTCATTTTTAGCAATTGGTTGATGAATTTAAAGAGAAAATTTGGAGTGTGGCCTAAAGTTCATAATACGAATTTTTGAGTTTTGAACATCGATTTGGAGTCAGAATTGAGTGAAATTAATATGGTTGAACTTATAATTTGATGAGTTGTCGAATTTTGTAAGTTTCGTTGGATTCCGAGATGTGAGCCCCACTGGCAATATTTGGAGTGTAATTTCGGATTTTGTGGGAAAATATTAGTATTTTGATATGGAATTAATTCATATAATTGTGTGGACTGAATTAAATTTATTGTGGCTAGATTCGAGCCATTCAGAAGTTGATACGCGCAGAATGGGATTTCTGGAGCATTGTTTAGCTTGCTCGACATTGGATTCGGCTTGTTTGAGGTAAGTAACTCTTTTAATCTTGGAGCTGAGGGTATAAAACTCTGAAATATGTGTTATGTGATTTGTGTTGAGGTGACACACATGTTAGGTGACGGGCGTGTGGGCATGCACCATGTGAATTGGGACTCTATTGTTTCCATGGCACTGAATAGTGGCCCTATTTTTACTGATATCTGTGTTTTCACCAAGTGATAAAGTAATTGAGCTGTCAATCATGCTAGATATCATGTTTAGACTTTATGCCGATACTGTTGGGACCCATAGTGGTTGTTTCTTGCTGTCATCTCACTGATTTCATTGATATTTTATACTCAGTCATATTTATGCATTCATATCATATCTCAGTCCCTGTTGTTATTTATTGATACATCATATCATTATTTTCGGGCTAATTTCAGGACATTGTGACCCCGTGAGAGAGAGACTGGAGAGATTGATGACTGAGTGAGGCTGAGGTCCTGATTGATTCTGATATTGATACTATGACACGTAAGTTGTCCGTAGGGTTTATAGCGCTTGGGCTGAAGGAGCCCCTCCGGAGTCTGTACACACCCCCAGTGAGCGCGAATGATATTATTGAGGGATGGATTACCCTGGACATGGATTTGTCCGAAGTACTTGATACCTAGAGATGGATCTCTCCACAAGGTTGGATTTCCCTTTTTCCTCGATACTAGGTGACTTATAGTCGGTGTTGTATATGTTCCGGGATGGATTTCCCTGTGCCGTATGGGCCATATACAGTACCGAATGGTTGAGCATGATGAGTGGAAAGTGAGAAGCACTGAGATTGAGTACTCTGAGAGTGGGAGTACATGAGTTCATCTCTGAGATACATTGCATTGACATGCACACATGACATACAAGCATAGAGATGTATTTTTCTCATGTTGTACGATATCACATCATTCATGATTTCTCACACATGTTGACAGGTGGGCATAGTAATGTATTTGTTTTACACTAGTTATCTGGAAATAAAATTGTCAC
>AWOL01S0049600.1:0-12620 GCA_000715115.1 Nicotiana otophora | reverse complement strand
TTGTAGATGTATAGTAAGTCGTTCTATATTTGTAAGAACTCACGAGACAGTGATCGGAAGCCGTGAGTTCGAGTTATTCACTTGTAGCAGACTGTTTTGTGGTGCTGTTGGGCTGCGTGTTTTACTACTGTTTTGTGGAGTTTTGGAGGAGGAAGGGTGTGGAGAAAAATCACATAAATTCAGGATGTTGGCTGGTCGTTCGTCGTAATATTTTCGGGTTGTTGACACTACTACGGTGGTCGTTTTGTGTATGAAGAGATTGGGGTGTGTTGGGCTGTTTTGTAGTATTGTGTGGTGTACATAGGGTTGGAAAATAATGTATATATGTTGTTATTGTTGTTTTTGGTGTTGTTGTTGATAAACTCATCTTAAATTTAATCTCAGGATTAATTATCCCTTATCTCTCTTACCAAACGATCCTTAACAATATTAATTAAGTTAATTAACTTACACATCTCATTAATAGTTGTCATTAACTTCCTAACAGCCGTAACTAACTTTCCTAACTAACTAATACACGTGAGCAACACATGCTTCACTTAAACAATAACCAATTAAAAATTTATCATTTATATTTATATCTATACATATATTATATTACAATTTTGGTCCAGAGACCCATGACGTGACACTTCTTTCCTATCAAAATACCCATTTATCTATTTTGCCGCAGTTTAAGGCTTTAAGCCAACACAATCGAAGGCTTTGTGCAAATATGTACAAGTATTTTGCTGATTCCTACAAGTCGGAAGCCTTACTTCAGGAAAAGACGATCAAATGATTTTGTAGTCCTTTATAATATTATTTTTAGTATTATGTTTTTTATTTAAAAAAATTATTTGTATATATAAGAGATCTGAAACAGAATATGTATGAAAAAATTTATCTATTTAAATTATAAGGTCATATGAGATCTCTTCTCAAAAAAGTCCTACTACTCCATATCCAAGTTGCGGATTAATGATGGACATATCTTTATTTTAATTCTTTTTAAATTTTATTCCATTATTTTATATAATATTAGTGCACGCTGAAAATTCAGCAAAATCTCTCCTGTATGAAATAATAACCACATTTTTAACAGCATCAAAACGACCCATCACAACCACCGGAACATACAACAAGCTAGCAAATCGCCAAAATAGACCAATCCATTCTTTCACACTCCAATTAAAAGCACAATTGTGAACATTTCAGCAACACAATTAAGTAGTTAAACTAACATTTTAAAGTTAGCTAGCAATATAAATTCTAACTTTAATTAAGCTATCAGTAGCTTAATCAAATGTAAGCTAATAGTACAACGAAAAAAGGACGACTATAAGTTGTATTCCATTATTATGGTCAAAAATGGTAATTTTGAAATATTATAAAATATTATATTATTTAAAAATAATAAATTCAGCACTTGCTGCAAAGAACTCAACATAGGCGAGAACAAGTGTAATATTACAAACTACGAGGAAAAATAGTGTTACGAAACTAAAAATCTGTTTGGCCAAACTTCTACGAGGTCAAAAGAAATTTTTTTACCAAAAAATTATTTATTTAAAAATATAAGGCGTTTGGCCAAAACAGAGAAGTGATATTAAGCACCAGCAGAAGCAATTTTTATGCTTTTGAGAAGAAGCTACAAATTCAAAATTCTTCCAAGAATCAGAAGCAAAAAATTAATTTTTTCAAGAAAAAAATATCCTTACTATTAAATTATATTTCTTCAATCATCCCTTATTAATTTAACCTTTACTTTTTTTCTTTCTACCATCCCTTTCTTCTTCTTCTTCTTCTTCTTAAAATATTTACCGTATTTTTATTTTTCTTCTCTTATTCCTATTTGGAATAATCTCTTTACTATAAATAGATATCTTATTTTCTCTTCCGATGTTTCTTCTTTTCTTCGTCTCCGTTACTCTTTGAAATAACAAGGCTAATCACTAGATCCAAGCAGCTTCTTCATAAGGTAAGATTTTTTTCCTCTTATAGTATACCAATATTATATGATCTCCACTTTGTAGTTTTATTTATATATTTTTTTGGCGTTCATGCATATAATATATTTGACATAATGCAGAGTCTGAAACCTAATTGTGGTTTTTTTAGACTCAAGCGACTATAATAGGTAAAAAAAAGACTAGGCACTATTTTATATATAGCGCAGTTATTCACCGAGATATACCATAACGACACGTTTGTCTGTTAAGGTATAGTGCAGTGAATAACCGCACTATATATAAAAGTTGGGCCCACAATAATTTATTTGCTCAAAATTGACATACCAATAATTTATAGGGGTATAAAACGCATATTTAAGGCGCTATACATCAAATAATTGTACCCTCCCTCCCTTCCCGGACCGGTTTTTTCCTTATTTAAGGAGTTTAAGAATTTTATAAAAATTAATTCAGGATCCTTCAAGTCTTCAAAATATTTATTTGTTAAGTTATTTTGTATTTTGCCATAATGTCCGAATAGCAAAAAAGTAGGGTTTCATTATATTGGAGGGGGGTGAGGTTGTGGTGGAGAATAACTAACTACGCTATAGTTGTTCTCCACAATGTCATGTTAAGTTGCCACTTACAATGGAGTACGATATATTGGTATCGTTGTTATGTAAAGAAAATAAGTGTGAGCAAACGTTCGGTGAATATTAAAATAACCGGAAGATATCAGTATTATGTTACTCCCAAGGGGTTGCTTGTTATGCTGAGTTTAGCATCGAAGACGATGAAACTCTGAAAGAATTTTTGAGGACTTTGGATGAATACCTGGAACTTCTTGTGATAAAAATGTTGGAAATGTATGTCAAGGCTGAAGACGTTTGCAATAATGAGGTTCCGCAAAATAGGGATATCACTGAATCACCGGGTGGTTATTTTGGAGCAGTTTTAGCCGAAGAGATTCCGGGTGAAAGAGTTTGGCCTGATCTAAACTTATCTCCATGGGCGAATGAGGAGCGAGGAAATAATTTCTCCTCTAGTTTACATAATCCACAAGCCGAGTGGTAAACTTCAATTGTCCTTTGTGTTACGATGTTTATTTTTATATATTGAATTTGTATTAACACTCATATATTCCACAGAGGGTACCGACCAGATATGAATTTTACAAGTTATGAACCAACGGCCAGTTGGAATATGCCTAGTTTTGGTGTGTTGGATCATGGTGGTCCATCTGGGAGTCATCATCAACTGGATAATGTGCATCATGGGATATCAACACAATATGATTTGGATGAATTTGAGAGACTCGTTATTTTATTGGTTGTGCAGTGAAAACGAGGAACTTGAAGGTCATGTCTGTTACGCTCCGCAGTATTTTATTACGATGATGTTACACCTTGTAGTATTGTACGTTGAATTTGTCGTAAGACAATTGACATCAATTCAAGGACAAGATTATTTGGAGATTATAAGTATTATGCTATTTCAAATAAGTGATGAGTAAATTCATGAAGGAGAGAGGGTAAGCAAATCGAAGAAAATGATTTTCGTCAAAGTTTGGCAATTTGGGATAAAATACGGTCCAAGCTATAATACCCCGTATTTATGGACTAGTGCCATACAATGTACCACATGACCATGATAGTGAGGTGTATAAGATGTGCTAAAAATGAGCAATATTTTAAGTATTTTGAAATAATTCTTAATTATATGGGTAATTGGTTAAATATTGGATTAGTGGGGAATTAATAAGTTGATTAAGGAGTTGGTGGATGGTTAATTAAGGTCTTTGGATAAAGACTAAGGGATCTAACGTGGCAGCAAGACCTTGTCCAAATTATGACTCTTATATTATGAGTGAAAAGGTGGCACATTTAAGTAGTATGTGGCTTAGTCATACCATTAAAAGCCTAAAACTTCTCTAATTCAAAAGAAAGGTCTTACAGCAAAGTGTTAGGCAACGAATATTCATGTAAGGATTCAAGAATTCAAGAATTCAAGCAAGAAAATTCCTTAAGTATATTAGCAACGTGACTCTAAATAAGTTCGGTATAATCTTTCTCAAGAATATCATACGGATATTCCCTACTCCGATCTTGCCGTCACAAGTTTTGTCACAATTGTCGTGTGTTAAAAGGATTGTCCAGAGAACCAGCTCAGGTATATTAAGGCTATCCCTTCTTTCCGTTTGGCATGATCCATACGATACAAATGAAACGAGCAAATGCACAACTTCCATAAATGACTATATTCATAGAAATACTAGGGGTATCTATATTCTTGATTCCCTATGTGTCTTATTATTCTATCATATGTTCATGGGTCTTAGAAAATACGTAAGTTGATAAAGTTTATTTTATGATATTAATCAGCGGCATAATGGTCTTATGACGTTTCGAGAGATTTTATTAACGAAATTCTTATGCATTTCATGCATTTATACATGTACATTGACTCATGACCAGATGACGTTATATACACGTATATTATATGTATATGGGATATGCGAAAAGGTTACGGCGTTATATACGCACCACCACCTGATCAACTGGTATACGTTGATGATTTGCCCACAGTGGCCGAGATGATATGATGGGACGCCCTTAGAGGCTTGATGATGTTATAAACGCATATACCTATGTATGGTATGACATTTATACGCATATGCATGACATTATAAATATGAAATGATTCACAAAGCTATTCAGACATACATGTTGAGTCTTTTACTCTATATTTCTCTCGTGTCTATTATTTACTAATTTTTATTCCTTACATACTCGGTACGTTATTTGTAATGACGTCCCTTTTTCCTGGGGACGCTGCGTTTCATGCCCGCAGGTCCCGATAGACAGGTCGAGAGTCCTCCAAGTAGGCTATCAGCTCAGCAGAAGGTGTTGGTGCACTCCATTTGATCCCAAGTTGCTTGTATGGTCAGTATGATTTAGATGTGTATTGTTTGGTATGGCGGGGTTCTGTCCCGACCTTTATAATAATTATGTATTCTTAGAGGCTTGTAGACAGATGTCATGTACGTAAGAGATTGTATGGCCTTGTCGGCCTATGTTAAGTGTACGAGTAGTTATTTTGGTCTTTTATTCCCGTATGTCTTATGTATACGTTGGTATTACATATTGTATTCTACTTATCTCACGGTAGCCTCTCCGGCTCAATTATCTATGATAGTATGATACGAAAAGATACGTTATGTTAGTACTCAGTTGAGTAAGGTACCGGGTGCCCGTCGCGGCCCATCGGTTTGGGGTCGTGACAATGTCCTTACTCAATTGCCCGAAGACGACATATGTAATTGGGATCTGGCATATGGGCAGAGTCAAGGAAGAGAATAGTGATTATGACAACAATGTTGATGAGTCTGGAGATGACATACCCTTCTCTAACGAGGGTGATGATGATGAGGACGAGAATGTTGAACCTGATTTGACGAGGGAGCATGCTCCACCTCCCGTTAGACCAAGAGTGTACGATTCCCATGTGTCGTTTTATCCAAGGGAAATTCCCTACCTTGATCATTTGCCAAGTATTCCGAATGTGGATGCCCTCACAAGGGATCTTGACAAAATTCGGACAACAATGTGGGATGAATCTAGAGAAATTATATTGTCAAAGGGCATGATTTTTGCTGATAAAGCGCGCCTAAAAGAGTGTCGTGAGATCTTGGTTCATGATTCATCTCCAGAAGTATGCAAGGTTATTTGTCGTAGATGGTTTCAAGGTTGTAATTGGATGTTGTGTGTGAGGAAGCTGAAAATAAATATGTGGGTTGTGGGTAAATATATTGGCACCTACAATTGTGAAATGACACATTCAGTGGGAATCATTTTAACTTAAATGTTGACTTGATTTCTCTTGTCTTGATTCCACACATTGAAGCGTCCACAAGGTAAAAGATCAAAGAGTGTATAACATCTGTCCACTAGGTATATGGATGTACCATTACCAAAAGAAAGGTATTTCTCGTGCGCAAACGTGCGTTTGAAATTGTTTATGGTAACTGGGATAAGTCCTTTGCCTCTCTACCCAGGTACATGGCCGCATTGCAACACTTTAACCCCGGGACTATTGTTGAATGAAAGCTTGAGTGGAGTCCGAAAATACCAGAACACGTCTGGGCATTTAAACCAGCCATTGATGGTTTTGTACATTGTCGGTCAGTAATATTCATAGACGGCACTCATGTCTATGGAAAGTATGATATTAAGTTGTTAATCGTCGTTGCAGTAGATGCTAATGGAAGTATATTTCCCCTAGCATTTGCTATTTGTGCCAATGAAAGCCAAGAGACGTGGACATTATTTTTGTACCACTTGAAGGAGCACGTTGTTAGACAACGTTCAGGTATTTGTCTAATATCTGATCGGTATGGCGGTATTTTAAGTTATGTACAGAATTTGCGTGCATGGCAGGAAATGTATGCCTACCATCGTTACTGTGTGAGGCACCTGAAGGTCAACTTCGAGAGGGCTTATCCGAACAAAGACTTGCATGATTTAATATGGATGGCTACAACAGATCACCAAGAGTATAAATTCAGGAGGCGGATGGAATTGATCAGGCAGGAAGACCAATGAGCCTATAGTTGGTTGGTGCGACATGAGCTTGACAAGTGGACTTTGCATGCGCATGGTGGCAAAAGATGGGGAATTCTAACTACAAATGTGCCAGAGTCTTTCAATAAGTTATTGAAGTCTACACGTGGATTGCCTGTCACTGCCATGGTGCGGATGTCATTCAAGCAGATGGCGGAGAGGTTTGTTGAAAGATCTAGAGGTGCATCGTCATTTATGGAAAAGGGTGTTGAATTTATGCCAGTACTAATGAAAAGATTTGAGAGATACAGGAAGCGAGGACAGTGACATTCCTTTTTGCAGTGTTGTAACGAGCGAAATATTTTTGAAGTTCGCACTACATTTTATCATAACCGGGGGAATAATACACACACCGTCAATGAAGCCAGAAGGTTATGCTCATATGAGAAATGGTCCATCTATCACATGTCGTGCTCACATGCCACGAAGTGCTTTCAACATACAGGTTTCGCGGCAACGAGGTACGTTGATAAAGAATATAGTGTTGCTGCATACTTAAACACATATAGTGGACAGTTGCAGCCACTGGGTGTTGAGCATTATTAGCCGCCGGAACCATTTAAAATTGTGTGTAACAAGGATTATGTGCGTCAATGACAAGTGCAAAAATATGACATATGTTCCCAAACAGGACAGGACCGTCATAAATGTCCTTCAGCTGGTTTGGATAGCGGTGGTAATTCAGCTCTCGGTGGAAGTTCATCCAATGTGCCCAATTATCAAGGATACACGTAGTGTTTTGTTGCAGTAATTTGTTGTAATAAATGTATATAAATGTTCAGCTTGTAAAATATATGAAATAAAATTATTTTTCCATCGGGGTTAAATATAATTGATATTTAGCATTAATACTTCAGTACAACAATTTAACATACACCCCAAGAAAAAAAAAATTGTCATTCACCATTATCGTCGTCGTCTGGTATTATTTCATTGTCACTATCTTCATATTCTTCATCAACATTGTGTACGCACCCTTCTAGACCGAGGGCATCGTAATATAGGCCCCAGTTGAGACACATTTCTCGTATTTCATCGCTATCATCAATAAGACCATTTTCTTGATTTTTACAATAATATGGGACTTCTACGTCCAACGTCTGTGGTAGAAACTTAGGTAGTCCCTCCCACTCGACAACTGTTGGGAAAATAGGATAATCATTGTCTTTATGCAATTTTTTATTTTCTAATAAATCCTAGTATTGATCCTCCGTTCCTCCCAAGTAGTTAAGATCATCCATTGCATGATGAACAACTAGTGCCTTTTCCATCTATAGAATCTCCTTCATCAAACGCCGAATCACTTCTGGTTCATCTTTGTGTGTATTTGTTTAGAAGGTTGCAGACAGTGCTTGTGGCACAACAATCCCATGCCAGCGACATAGTACTTCATAATCATATCGTTTTGAGTAAAAGAGAACCCATTGTAGTTTTTCGCCCCAAATTTACATACCTTCAGGCTTTGTAGAATATGCTTCGCCCTCAATAATGTGCCTTGCAACTTTGAGATCAGTGTGTATATTGATAGGCTTATTTTTCAAGGGACGCATAACACCATACCACTTGTCATCAACAAAATCAGTATAGCAACCTACCATAGTTGTTTCAAGGTAGGGATCGATAGTGTTAAGACGTGTTCCACGGGGATCTGTTGAACAACCTTCACCTTTTTGCCTCTTCTTGAACCACCTATTAAATATTAGTGGCATTTTTGAAATGGATGTTGTAATGTTTCTTTAAATGGTCTTTGAATACAGATCTCTTGGTTCAATTTAAGAAGATGTCTTATGCCCTAAAGAATTATAGCGCGCCACCAATATGCGTTATGTGTATTGTCTTGTCGACCTGAAAAAATTATCGTTCTGGAAAAGCTATCTTGTACCCTGAAGAATCATTATCACGCGAAACATAGCGCGCCACTAATATGCGTTATGTGTATTGTCTTGTCGACCTGAAAAAGTTATCATTCTGGAAAAGTTGTTTTGTACCCTAAAGAATTATTATCACGCGAAACATAGCACGCCACCAATATGCGTTATGTGTATTGTCTTGTCGACCTGAAAAAGTTATCATTCTGGAAAAGTTGTTTTGTACCCTAAAGAATTATTATCACGCGAAACATAGCACGCCACCAATATGCGTTATGTGTATTGTCTTGTCGACCTGAAAAAGTTATCATTCTGGAAAAGTTGTTTTGTACCCTAAAGAATTATTATCACGCGAAACATAGCACGCCACCAATATGCGTTATGTGTATTAGCTGCCTATAAAAGCCTAGCGCATTTTAGTTATTATTTGTGCTTAATGAAACAAATAGAAAAACTTTCCATCAATTTTTCATTTTTCTGGCATTATGATATGTCTAGACGCAATGACGTACCAATGTGTTATTGTGGCAAACATGCGATTTTANTGGCAAACATGCGATTTTGAAGCCATGTTGGTCAAATTGCAATCTGGGGCGCAGACGCTGGATCCGTCAACAACTTGTAAGCTATTATTTTGGAAAAAATGTTTGTTAATATTTTTTATATAACATGTTAATTAATAGTGTTATGTTATAATCCCCATTAGTAGGACGCAAATCAATGTGGATTTCAAGAATGGTACGATGAACCAATTAACCAGGAATACTACAAATCATGTTTGCACTATGTTTGAAATATGACCGGTGAATACGAACTCCAGATCTTTAAACTATAACAACAACTTGCGGCAGTGAATGAGAAACTAAAAGAGGCAGAAAAAGAAAAAAATAAGTTGGACGAGAAATTTAAGTGGTTGAAGCACAGAATAATGGGAGATAGTGACTAAACAAACACATGGATGTGTTGAGTGTAGTATTTTATCTTTATATTTTACGTATCATGTATTATCATTAATTGTACCAAATTTAAATTATGTTAAGTTGTCATTTTTTTTTGTTGTAGTATTAAACTAATAAATAACCCGAGAAATAAAAATACATGCGCAAATTATGTAAAACATAAATAATGTTGCTATTATATATTTAATTTCATATATACATATAATAATAAATGTTAATGTGTCCCACAGCCTATATGCTTTAAAGCATCGGCTGGCCTGAGGCGCATCCCATCCCCCCGGCTATGCTATCAAGATCATTCTCATCACGTCGCCTCTTTATCGTAGGATGCGCTGCAACATGATCATTGGTAAGGCTGGCAGACTCAGTAGAAATGGTCGTCGGTCCAACAATAACTTACAGAATAATAAGATATTTTAGTATATGAAATATAAATTACTAACGTACGTGTTAGCAAAAAAAATATAATGATCATACCATGGTCTCGGCGGGCTCCTGAATAAAATCATCCGTCTCCGGCATGTTAGTATCGCACAAAGTGGCCTCCGTTAAGGGCGATGATGATGTCTTTAAAAAAAATAAAAACGCTTTAAATACTGATGAATAATCAATGAGATAAAAATATCACGACTCAAACCGATGGGCCGCGACAGGTACCCGGTACCTTACTCAGCCGAATACCAACATAACGTATCTTTCGTATCATACTATCATAGGTAAATGAGCCGGAGAGGTTGTCGTGAGATAAGTAGAATAAAACATGAGGAAATACTCAATATATGGTGACCCAACTTGATATACCGACTTATACATATGACGTACTAGCCTATAATGCCATTCGAGTATCCGTATATATGACATATGTCTACAAGCCTCTAAGAGTACATAAATATTATAAAGTTCGAGACAGAGCCCCGCCATACCAATCAATATATATTCAAATCATACTGACCAAATAGGCAACTCCGGAGCAAGTGAAGTGAACAAACACCTTCTGCTGAGCTGATAGCCTACTAGGAGAACTCTTAACCTGTCTATCGGGACCTGCGGGCATGAAACGCAGCGTCCCCATGCAAAAGGAATGTCAGTACAAATAAAGTACTGAGTATGTAAGGCATGGCAACAGTATATAAAAGACATGAAAAAAACATGGGGTAAATAACTCAACCTGTAATTCCGAATAACTCTGTGAATCATGAAAATTTATAATTTCATGCATGTACGTATAAATGTCATACCATGCATAGGTATATGCGTACATAACATCATCAAGCCTCTAAGGGCATCCCATCATATCATCTCAGCCACTATAGGCAAAATCATCAACGTATACCAGCTGATCAGGTGGTGGTGCGTATATAACGTCGTAACCTTTTTCCATATCCCGTATACATTTAATATACGCGTATATAACGCCTTCTGGTCATGGGTCAATGTACATGTATAAATGCATGAAATGCATACGAAATACGTTAATAAGATTTCTCGAATATCATAAAATCAATATGCCTTTCGGACAAACTTTATCAAATACGTATTTTTCTGAGACCCATGAATAGAAGATATAATAATAATTCATATTGGGAATCAAGAATATAGACACCCCTAGTATTTCTATGAATAGAGTCATTTATGAAAATTACGTATTTTGCTCGTTTCGTTTGTATCATTTGGATCATGCCAAAGGAAAGAAGGGATAGCCTTAACATACCAGTATGATCTCTTCCTTGTTACTCAACCAAGCTCAACACAACTTCTTTCATCTACAACAAGTGAAATGATATTGTCGTTAACATATAATGCCATACCATCGTAATTGGCTAGTCGTATGGCTTAAGAAAAATCGGACAGCAACTCCCTTATTTTTAATACATCCAAAGACCACTAAGGGTCATCAACAACCCAACAATAACTATAACCAACAATAGCAATAACAACAATATAATCCAATATGAGTTTCTCCGATTATCTTAACAACCAAATTGAGCGGCAAACTCGTTTTTACTCACAACAAGATATAAATTGAATCCAAATATTTTTCCATAAATTAGTTTATAACCTTCAGAACACCATACTTATATGTACTATATTATTTCTAGTTCAAAGCATCCACAAAATGCCTTCCAAAACAGCCTCATACGTCCAATACCTTAATTTTTATCGCCAATCACTTGTTTTTCATCTTTTCTTCTTCAATAAACTTAATTAACAAATAGAAAAGATTAACAACAACAGACACAACATTATCAAATTATTTTTTACAATTTTCAGCCACCACAAACCATCTAATTAGCTACAAAACAGTCCAACCAAAGACAACTACATCCCATGTTCTTTCAAGTACTATCTTATGGTTTCTCACTCAAACAACACAACCAACACAAGATTTACCTTAGGCACAATCAAGAAGATCTTATACATACCTTGGACAGCAGCTACAACTCAAAACCCTGTCTCAACTTAGCTCACAATAGCCCTCAATCACACCACAACATCATAGAAGCATCCTCTTGTAGTCCTTAACACCTTTGATGATGATTTGAGTTGATTTCCCTTGAGTTTGGTTCTTGAGATCTTGATATATGTTAGGGAGGGTTTTGGAGAGCTGTTAGATGAAGTTTGGGTGAAAAATGACCCGCAATGAGTCTAAAACACCTTTAAAAAAAAAGTAAGGTCGAAGATCATCTCAAGGGGTCCCAACAGAACTCCTTGCGCAGTCTCACAAAAACGTGGATATCTCACTACTCCGATGTCGTATCAATGAACGATTTAATGCGTTGAAAACTAAACTCGTAGACCTTCAATTTGTTATATAATACGTCCCAAAAATTCCTCATATAATATAAGAAATTTATTTCTCAAAGAGCTATGTTACAAGGAAAATCCTTAGTCGGTTCTTTTTCCGCAACTTAAATCCGATTTTTCCCAAACTTTATATATTATATCCAAACATCATATATAGTCATATCATGACTTTAAACTCATTTAAATTATGATTAACAAGTATCATATTCATTACGTCACCTTGGGACGCACATGGTGTAACAAAAAACAAATAGAAATAATAGTAATACAAACAAACATGTGCTTGAGTAGCGACACACTGCTATGTCAGAACATCGGGGTGCACTGGAGTAGATGAAGTATGTGAAACATCCTCAGCAGTCCCTGATAATGAGACGTAACTCAGTCGTCGCCCACTATGCACCTCTCGTATCGGACGATCCTCAGCAACCGTCGATG
>AWOL01S0049590.1:9913-97413 GCA_000715115.1 Nicotiana otophora | reverse complement strand
AAATCTATGAACTTTGAAACTTCAAACTCCCATAACCGATGCCGAAACCCATCAAATCACGTCCAATTGACCTCAAATTTTGCACACAAGTCACATTCAATATTACGAACCTGCTCCAACTTTCGGAATTGGAATCCGACCCCGATAGCAAAAAGTTCACTCCCGATCAATCTTTCCAAAAATCCAACTTCCGCCATTTCAGGCCAAATTCCACTACGGATCTCCAAATCATGATCTGGATGTGCTCCAAAGTCCAAAATCACCCAACGGACCTACCGGAACCATCAAAACTCCGTTCCGGGTTCAAATTCACAAAACTTCAAACTTGGTCAACTCTCCAATTTAAAGCTTCAACAACAAAATCCATTCTTCCAATTCGATTCCGAATAACCTAAAAATCAAAACTGATGATTCACATAAGTTATAATACATCATACGGAGCTACTCATTCCCTCAAACAATCGAGCAAAGTTAAATGCTCAAAACGACCGGTCGGGTCATCACATCTCCCTCACTTAAACATACGTTTGTCCTCGAACGTGTCCAAAGTTGTTCTCAAAGCCATCAAACCGCCATATAACCTTACCATGCACATACCCGGGGGTGATCCCACGTCACCCTATCCCATACAGGTCAGATAACACAACATAACTTAAATTTCTCAATTCAACCTAGCCCACAAGCCTTCGAATCAAATTTCCAAAATCCAAAATTTCTTATAAGATTAGAATTTCGCATCTACATACTGTATGAGTATAAACAAGCTGTACCAAAAGTCGTAACCATAACTCAAATACTCAAATTCAAATACCACATAGCTCAAATGCTCGAAGCAATGATTTCTAATCACAGTAGCTGCTCAAATCAACCCAATACCGGTAATAAACCTCATATCAAACAAAACCTTATTCTAAAACCTTCGTACACCGCTGATGATGAAAGAAACACGCAAAACTCATAACCATTCATCAGATCAACCAGTCATGAAATTCCCTCTCATTTGACAAGAACTATAGCAAATTCTAAGTCGACTTTCGATATTATCCTTCCAAACATGCTGTAATCAATTCCGATAGTATCCATCCTAGGTCCAATGATCGCATCTCATCCAACACGACCACTCTAGTGATATGTCATATCAATACAATCTGACGCTATGACCCGTGCAATCCGTGTACCAATAAGCAACCTTCCAAATATACTCAAATCATGGAAAACTAATTCAGACAGGACAATTGTCCCGCAAGCTCCAAAAGTACCACCACAACGCAATGCTAAGAACTTATCACACATCGTAGAACCAAAACACACGAATCTAACACAAAGGATCAGATCTTAACATAACTCCACTGCAATGCGTGACCCTATACTGGTCCATATGAAATACCTCAAGCCACCCTGCTAAAAATCAATAACCATATACAACTCGATATCAAGTACTCCAACTGCATTACCATAACCATGAAGAAGCAAATGAAACAATGCCACACAAAACACGAAAGAACATAACCAATACTCTATCAACTAATCAACACCCAATACTTTTCTCGCTCAAATTGCACTATAAGGCCCCAATAGAACCGCACCATATGTGCATATAACCAACGAATCACAACTTCTCGTAGCATAGAAGAGTAACTCATAGATTATCTCAGAACACGAATAAGCTCAACAACAACCGAATGGCACATCCCTCAATAATAGTAGTATGGAGACAACCAATCCTGCTCCGTGTAGAATATACATCCTAATTGGGCCTACCAGTGGACTCCCAAATCGACTCTGGTCACCCACAAATAGATAAATAACCCTCCGAAAATCCACAATGACTGAATCATAACACATAGTATCATCTGGCTAGCTTCGGCCACAACCTCACAGTCCACAACCATGAAACAATCTGCTCCTGAAAACTCCCAGCCTCCAAATCCATAAAACACACAAATCACCATATCTGATTCCATCTTCATCGCCAAAATATCTAACACATATCTCATATACGATCATTCCATGAGAAGTACATCTAAAATTCTTCCGTGCCACATAGCGAAATTTGAATATCAGCAGTCGATCAACCAAGAGAGTGTTGAAATACCAATGAAGTACCCATAAATTAAAACACATTGCCCCTTCTGAAATGTATACTCTCATCAGGCCATACCAATTAGTAATATTATTTACCTAGTCATCTGAAACCGCCTATGTTACCTACGAATTTATGCCCTTCCCTTTAAAACTGAAATGTGGCCTTGCACATGCAAATATCAATCCCACACAACACACCACATCTACCATGCCAGCCTGTGAATAGTACAAGAATCTCATAATCAATTCTGAGTCACAAGCAGAATACATACTCGATCAGTCAGAAACCTTCCATTGATCTCATCCCGGAGAAAATCCCAATACGCAACATATTCCTCACGCTGGTAGGAAATATACTGCTCAAACCGTGGTAAAACCCAGTGGGAACTCTTTGACACCCATTTGCACACAACCAAACTATTAGAACTGAATCTCTCTAACTCACCCAGCCACGCAGGTCGTCAAAACCCAAGAGTATTGCCATGAAACACCTGTGGAGCCTAGCCACATCATAAGTACCCAAAGAACTGATTATATCCATTATTGTGCTGATCCAACCTACTATAACACTTTCTTATTTCTCTAAGTCCCTTCCAAATTGCCTTCAAATTGATACTTCTCCTTACTTGAACACCACAATCCTTAAACCAAAATTCACCATACAAGAGACCCTAGTATAAAACCACAACGCCCTAAGGCCCACAAGCCGCTGACTTCCCTCTTAAGCACCCCAAAGTACCACAACCGAGATACCCACTCTAAAGAGACCTTATGTGAACCTAAGACGGTTTCCTTTACCTTCTCGACGCAAAAATACATAATCCACAATCGTATAAAAATTCCACAAGTCTCGACACCATCCAATGTAACTCTCAGTTTCTAGTCATGTACCAATCTTGAAAATTCCAAATCGCTACATATAATTCTTGAATCCATTAGAACCATTTTCAAGAGTCATCCACTCTGCTCAAATCTTAATTGCACCACCCCAAACGGGCCAAATGACTGGTGCTCCATTGGCACGATGACACCCAAAGGAATAACCCACACTCCTACGCAACCGAGCATATTCCTACTCCATGTACACTACATCCTTCGTGAATAACCACTAAATTATTTTATGATTCCCATATACCCATAAAGTGTAATATAACTTGAATCCAGAAATTCCTTTACCTGAGTCATCCTCGATCTCGACCCTAGCAAGTCATAACTGATTCACCATTATACCCCGAACCGAAACCAATAAAACACATAACCGTGCAATCCGCTCGTCGATAGTAGACTCCCCCACTTGGCTCTAAGCCACTGAACAAAACACTCGATAACATCACGATACCCATACTCTATTACTGCCAGAATCCCGCACTGAAATTCAACTAAATCCTTCACAAGACCATGTAACACAAACCATATAATACCTCAAATAGTCTGCAAATCTCGCATTCACCCTTGTAATAGTCAAGTCAACTTCCACAAGTGATCCAAACTCAAATTGCAACATCTATCATTCACTGGTAAAAGAGAACTCTCTACAAAACACCATAAGGACCACACAACCTCATGACATCTTGCAGAAGACATCCCACCTGCTCTGCCTCAAATTGATATCTCTCTATACCCTTCCGCAGTCATAACTACTACGCAATCACTTAATCTTCTCGATTCTGAACTCGTCAACAAGACATGAGAATCTAATTCACTCCACAACTAAACTACATGAGAGATCCCTCCATACACCCATAACTCGGGACCATACGTCAAATTAAGACAGAAATAAGACACCCCATAGTCCTTGCTACATATTAAGTAAACTCTTCTCGTCACATTCGAACAATCTGAACACATTTCGCAGTCTCATCATACTCACCCCATAGTCACCCAATCATAAATTCCTCTAACAGGGAAACCACCAGACATATAAGTTCCATAATTATGTGTTCACACAACCAAAATTTTTATGTTCAAGCCACCGTCAAAATACGGCCTCAAGTCCTCCAGACTGGCCCATCATCACCACGCCAAAATCACATATCGTACCTCAACCATGGAATCACAAGCGGCGCACAGCCGATACCGAGTGCTTACATACACATACGAATGCGTGGAAGGAATTCACAGAGTTATGATTCAAGCTGAATCAATGTCACACGATAAGGAATGAAAGATGGGAAGTATATCCTAAATGTCTTGTAGCCTCTCGAAGATAGGTATGGACGTCATCATACCGATCCGCAAGACTCTACTAGACACTTGCTCATGACTTGTAGAACCTATGAACCTAGAGCTCTGATACCACCTTGTCACGACCCAAAATCCAACTAGTCGTGATGGTAGATAACCCAACCCGCTAGGTAAGCCAGTTAACCACTAACCAATTCCAATAACAATTAATAAAGCAATTAAGTAAAGAAATTATCTGAATCTGAATCTGATACATTCCTCAAGAATTGGTAGTACAAATCATGAGCTTCTAAGAATAGAGTTTACAAAGCGAAAATGAAATAAATACATAGTCTGTTTGAAAAGTACATAAACAGAGTTTCATAGACCTAAAGCTACCACGAATAAGAGGCATCTATAGCCGGGACGCAGGTACATATTCAATCCAGCTCCCATCGAACACAGCAACATCAGCAACCAACATATGCACGCAAGGTGCAGAAGTGTAGTATGAGTACAACCATGTACTCAATAAATAACAAACCTAACCTTAGGTTGAAAGTAGTGACGAGCTAACACGAAGGTCGGATCTAATACCAATATTCCACCATAGTTCATAACAGCATAGTACAAGTAATAAAAGAGGTATCGTAGAAATAAAATGCTTAGTTCGTTCACAGTTCCAGAAAAATAGGCATTTCTTTTCAAGTATCTCAGTGAAAACCCAAATCTTTTACCGAAAATGCCAAAATACGAGTAAGTTTGAAAACTGTGATTTTTCATAAAACTCCTTTCAATAATAAGTAACATGTTTTATATTCAGATAGCATGAGGAAAGCACATATGTATGCCTACATGTCAAGATACGGGTAAAATCATAAATGTCTTCAACACCGGGTAGCAGAAGGAAATGCATCTCTATGCATGTATCTCAAGTATGCATGTCAAATACAATGCATCTCAATGATGAGCTCATGTACTCACACTCTCAGAGTACTCAATCTCACTGTCTCGCATTCTCTCTCACTATGCTTAATGCTCAGCACATTCAATCACTCAGCGTTGTACAATACCTGTTGCGGTGTGCAGCCCGATCCATATATGATCATAAGACTCGTTGCGGCGTTCAACCCGATCCACATATACATAGTCGACTGCGCTCACAAGGAGTGTGCAGAGTTCGAAGGGGCTCCTTCAGCCCAAGCGCCATATCGATGCAGCGTGTAGCCCAATCCCATAACATATAAATATCCGTAAGGCTCATTGCGACGTGCAACCCGATCTATATATATATATATATATAGCCCTAAGGCTCGTTGCGGTATGCAACCCGATCCATATAAAATATAATCAATATAATATATTGCGGTGTGCAGCCCGATCCAAAAATATCACTCTCACTCGGTCCCTCGGCCTCACTCAGTCATCAATCTCTCCAGTCTCACTCACAGGCTCACAATGGCATGAAACTAGCCCGACAACAATGATATGATGTATTAATAAATAATATCTGAAACTAAGATATGGTATGAATGCATGGATATGACTGAGTATGAAATATCAATGAAATCAGTGAGATGACAGTAAGAAACGACCACTATAGGTCCAATCAGTATCGGCATAATGCTTAAACATGATATCTAGCATGATTGACAGCTTAACTACTCTATCACATGGTAAAAACACGGATATCAACAAAGTAGAACCACTATACAGTGCCATGGGAACAACATACTCTCAATTCACATGGTGCACGCCCACACGCCTTTCACCTAGCATGTGTGTCACCTCAACACTAATCACATAACACATATTTCGGGGTTTCATACCCTCAACTCCAAGATTAGAAGAGTTACTTACCTAGAACAAGCCAATTCTAACACCGAGCAAGCCAAGCAATGCCCCAAAATGCCATTCCGTGCTTTCCAACCTCCAAACGGCTCCAAACTAACCAAAAACAACTCCAATACATCAAACAATGCTAAAGGAACCAATCCCGATCGAAAAAGATCAAATCTTGAATAAAAAACCCAAAATCGGCCAAAAGCCCAACCCGGTCCCGCACCTCGGAACCCGACAAAATTTACAAAATTCAATAACCCATTAAATTCGAGTCCAACCATTCTAGGTTCACTCAAATCCGACTCCAATTTGATGTTCAAACCTCAAGAATTCATATTATGAAACGTTAGGCCAAAACCCTCAATTTTCTCTATAATATTCACAATCCAATTACCAAAAATGAAGGTAGATTCATGAAATATAACCAAAACCGAGTAGAGAACACTTTAACCAAAACCGAGTAGAGAACACGTTAACCAAACCCGAGTAGAGAACAGTTACCCCAATTCATATGGTGAAAATTGCCTCAAATATCGCCTCAATCCGAGCTTCATAGTTCCCAAAATGAAGAAAGAACCAAACCCTCAATAATATAGCTTCTGCCCCAGCGATTCCACATTTGCGAACAATTCATCGCATCTGCGACCACCACTTCTGCGGTAAAAACTCTGCTTCTACGAAAACAACTTACCCAGCAATTCCTCGCACCTGCGGTCTTGAAACCGCTTCTACGATCACGCTTCTGCACACCGAACCGCATCTACAGTTGCACAGGTGCGTCCAAGCACCCGCACCTGCGATCCTCATGCCAAACTCCCCTTCATGCTTCTGTGACTCATCTGTCGCTTCTGCGACCATCGCACCTGCGCAAACCAGCTGCAAGTGCAATCACACCAGAACCAACAGCTAGAAAAAATCCGAAAATGCAATGAAATGATTCGAGCCTCGTCCGAAACTCACCCGAGCCCCTCGGGACCCCGTCTAAACATGCCAACAAGTTTTATAACACAATACAGACCTACTCGAGGCCACAAAATACACATAACAATATCAAAATGATGAATCGCACCTCAAATCAAAATCTATGAACGTTGAAACTTCAAACTTCCACAACCGATGCCGAAACCTATCAAATCATATCCGATTGACCTCAAATTTTGCACACAAGTCATATTCGACATTACGGACCTGCTCTAACTTTCGGAATCGAAATTCAACCCCGATATCAAAAAGTCCACTCCCGATCAAAATTTCCAAAATCCAACTTTCGCCATTTCAGGCGAAATTCTACTATGGACCTCCAAATCACGATCCGGACGCGCTCCTAAGTCCAATATTACCCAATTTCCCTACTGAAACCATCAAAACTCCATTCTGGGTTCAAATTCACAAAAAGTCAAACTTGATCAACTTTCCCAATTTAAAGCTTCAACAATGAAATCCATTCTTCCAATTGGATTCTGAATAACCTGAAAATCAAAATCGACGATTCACATAAGTCATAATATATCATACGGATCTACTCATGCCCTCAATACAATGGTGTGTCACAAGATTCAGTTTACTTAAGGTCAGTCCCCTTCACACTCAAAGACGATGCAAAACACTGGCGTGGAAGCTTGCCTAATGGATCGATTAGAACATGGGATGAGATGACCAAAATATTTCTTAAAATATATTTCTCATCAGCTAAGACGGACAAGTTTAGAAGAGAAATCCATAACTTCTGCCAGAACGAGACTGAAACTGTATTTGAAGCTTGGGAGAGGTTTAAGGAGATAGTGCGAAAGTGTCAACATAGCGGAATTGAACTCTGGATGCAACTCCTGGATTTCTGGGATGGATTGACCCAATCTCATGCAGAACATTGAGCAATGCAGCTGGAGGCCCGTTGATGAAAAAGACTTCAGAGCATATAGTCACAATCCTAGATGAGTTATCTGAGGATGCAAATCAGTGGCCCTATGAAGTTTCTGAAAGAAGAAGATCAACTGGTGTCACCAAGTTAACGCTAACACATATGTGCAGGTACAACTTGATGCCATGGCCAAGGAAATAAGGAAGATGACCTTAGCCTCGATACATAGTGAGCCCCATGCAGCGTGTGATATATGTGGAAGAGGACACCCTACTCATGAGTGTCAAGCCTCAATGGAGAAAGTTAATGCTATCGGGAATTATAACTTCAATGCAATGGGTCAGAAGCACCCCGAGTTTTCATGGAGTTTAGCTGGGGGTAATGTAAACGCATGGCAACAAAACAATCATAGATTTCAAGGCCAAGGAGCTCTTGGTTTTGCAACTCGGCCAAGGTCATAGTTCCAGCCTCAACATTCCACTCAGCATGTGCTAGAAAATCTAATGAAGTCCTTCATTGTCAAGACAGATGAGAGATTATATGCTCATGGTTCATCTATCAAAGAACCTAGCACTGGTTTGCGAAACTTGGAGAAGCAAGTGGGACAAATTGCAATTATATTGTCTGAGAGAATCCCAGGTACTCTACCAGCTGACACTGAGAGAAATCCCAAAGAAATGGTGAATGATGTGATCTTGAGAAGCGGGCAAGTGTTAAAAGTTCCTGCCCCTGTCCAACAAAAGGGTGTACCTGAAAATGAAGTTGAGGAGCAGCTGAAAAATGAAATTGATAAGAAGAAGAAAGGCAAGAAAGGAGCTGAGAAAAAGAAGAAGGAGGAAACTTCAAGCATGGAGGAATCTAATGAGAGAGAGCATATGTCTGCTCTACCCTTTCCTCAAACGTTATATAGAGAAAAGCTGGACAAGCAGTTTGAGAAATATTTAGAGATGCTGAGGCAGATTAATGTAAACTTGCCATTCACAGAAGTGCTCTCACAAATGCCAGCCTATGCCAAATTCTTGAAGGAGATCCTTACAAAGAATAGGAAGATAGAAGAGACCTCAGTGGTCAAGCTCTCAGAGCATTGCAATGCAATCTTGCAAAATAAACTCCCACAAAAGTTTAGAGATCCAGGGAGTTTTACTATACCTTGCTCGTTAGGCACTCTAAATTTTGATAAATCTTTATGTGATTTTGGTACCTCAATTAATTTAATGCCTTTGTTTATTTATAGGAAGCTGGAGAATGAAATAAGAGAGATAAGGTCCGTACCAATATCCTTGCAGTTGGTTGACCAAACAATTTTGATACCTGAGGGGATAGTTGAAGATGTCTTAGATTGGGTAGATAAGTTTGTATTTCCTGTAGATTTCATTGTGGTGAAGAACAAAGAGGTCCCCTTATCTTAAGAAGACCATTCTTAGCGACGGGCAGAGCAATACACTACAAGAAATTTGATTTTTAACGACCACTTCAAAATGAAGGGACATAAATTCGGTCGTTATAAGTGTACTTATAGCAACTAAGTTTTTTTTCCGGTCGTTGAAACTAATTATTAGCCCAATATTAACGAAGTGATAGTATTCGGCCCTTAAAATATAACATAGCCCGTCGTTAAACAATTAATAACCCATGCCTGGATCCGCCAACCTCCCCCCAAAAAGAAGGAAAACAATCCTAAGAGTTCTCCGACGTCTCTGTTGTGAACACTTATTTTGGTAAACCTACAACTGCTTTTTCTTCTGCAACTGCGAAGTAAAATTCAGCGAAACTGCTGGTGTTCAAATGTTAATATCATCGTATTAGAGAAACTGCTGGTCACCTCCATTGATAACAACTGCTCATCTTTGAGTTTCTTCTCATGAAGGTAAGGTTCGAAATTGTACCCTTTTTATGTTAATTTTAGTTTAGATGAAACCTCAGTTCTAAACAAGAATATCCAGTGGTCACAAAGAAGAAACTTTTCATGCATGTAATTTGCTAGTATTACTAGCTAGTCCAAATTCTTTTTGGTTGAATATGAAATTCCAGACTAATGTGAAAGACAAAAAGTAATACTGAAGCTTTTGAAATGAACACTTGATAGACAGAATTAGTTACAACCTATAAACCAAAAATATACAGAGGACAAGAGATAACTAACAATTTAAAGGAGAAAAAAAAGTAACATTCGTTCTATTGAAAATATACAAGAAAAGAAGAACTAAGTTTTTAATATTCTATCAATAATATCCGGTGTTCACAAAGAAGAAACTTTTCAAAAGAACCATTTATAAATTAAAGAATAAAATTCTATCGCATACACCTGTTGAATATTAACATCTCTGCTGATAGAAAATAGGCTAAGAAAATTGTCCAAATGCATCTGGATTTCTCTGAAAATGCTTATTATATAAGTCTGTAGTTTGTAGAGAAGGTTGTTGTTGTTGTTGGTTCTACAGCCATGTAGTGCTACTCAATGAACCTTCTGTTGCAAATTGTGCGTGATTTTTCACTGTATGGGTCTTAAGTTATTTGATGATTGTGGATTGAATTGCCTGGTAAAAATTGTGTATGCAAATATTCAGACCATTTGATGACTTCAGGATCAACATCTGATGTATGCAAATATTAAGACCGTTTTGGATTCTTGGCTACACCACAAAGGCTTCTCCATCACCGTAGCATCTCATCCTTCGAGTGCTTTGTCTTCACTCCTCCAAAATTATCATTCAAATAACTCCCCATTTGTGTTCTTTTTTTTTTCTCTGCTTATATACTACAAATATAAAAGCAATATATAGACAAACCCCACTTACAAAAACAAAAAGACAGCGCATTGAGAAAAATAGTAACGCAAAGAAAGGAAAGTTAAATGGGCGTAAGAATAAGTTTCCAAGACATTGTTACACAATTTGGGGGAAGAATATATTTGCAGAAACAAAAGTAGGCAATGTTATCAAAGAAATTGTGTATGAAAATTGTGTACAAGTCTTTTTATGATTTCCCACAATCTGCAGCTCCCCATGAGAAGGCATTGTTATTCAAAGAAAGAACAGTTTCTTTGCAATTGATCAATACTAGTCATCTGATCGTTGTATTATTTCAATTTCTTGTTTATGGCCATTAGTGTAGCCTTTAATGGATCTGATATTTCTTCATTAGTTGTTTATTCTTTATTACTAAACTGGCATACATTTGTTATGTTAACAGATCAAATATTTAAAGTCCGAAGAAGCTACCCTTGAAAAAAGTGTAGAGCAAGTTGAAGTACAGGAGGTTTATATTTTGTTAGGGATGGTTCAAAGACACTGTACACATGCTGCAAAAACAATTTCTCTTCTTAGGAATTACTAAAAATAATGTCATATGATTTAGATTAGTTTCCGGTAATTATGATATTTTAGTTCTTTGTATTGACAAAGATACCAAGTATTTTGTTTATTTTAGAATGTTGTTGGGTGTGTATGAAAGCATATAAATAATTATTTCTATACATCTAATTCAAATTTTTGTTATTATATTTAGTACAATTTTACATTAGCAAAGAAAAATGTGGTCATTGAAACTCTTTAATGATAGGTTTCTCAAACAGATAAATGGGAATTAACAAAGATAAATTTGGTTCTTAAAAGTAATACAAATAACGAAGGGAATATCGGTCACTAAAAATGCTTCTAATGACTGAATTAGTTATTGTCATTAAAGACTTTTAACGACTGGATAACAATTTAACAAAGGAAACATTTGGTCATTAAAAAAGATGTATAACGACCGGAAATTATGTCGTCACTAAAGGATCGTTAACGACCGTATTGTAATCCGATCGTTAACTTTTAACGTCGGGACTTTTAACGACTAGTGACGACCGAATTTTGTATGGTCGTTATTAACTTATAACGACCGGATTTGGACTTTTAACAACCAGATTTCCCTTCGCTAAAGGCCTATTTTCTTATAGTGATATTAGGCATACATGATTGAAAGCTCATGCTTAGAGTGGATGAGGAGACAGTGACTTTCGAGATGAATGTGGAGATGAGGGTGAGAAAAGAGAAGCCAGTTGCAAGTGTAGGGTGGAGAGTGAAAAGCTCGAAAGGGAAGGTCCTAGTGATTGAGAAAGATAAGTGTGGGTGTACCCCAAGAAGGCTGAGAAGAAGTTGTCTGCGTGGATATATGCACTAGTTCGGACACGAAGAGTGGAATCCGACTTTGACTCAGACCCCGACTAGCGATTCAGGGAAGTTTTCTCTACCTTATGCTTTTTAATTGTGTGTCATGGGGACATGCCACAACTTAAAGTGTGGGGTGGGGGATATATGTTGTATGTATATTAATTTGGAAAACCATAAAAATATTGGAATTTTTTAGTTTTTCCGACGATGGATATCATTCGACGGTTTCTTGAGTGATTAAAGTCGAAAAAAAAGACAAAAAGATTTTCTCTTGTTAGGTAGTGTATTAATTTCTCCTTGGTTTTTCTTTGTGCCGCGGTTCTTTTCCAAGGGTTTTGATTGAATTAGGTGTAGTTAGTTTTATTTGTTATTTTTTTTGTTAGGAGTAGTTACCTTGAGCTCTGATTTGAATGGAAGGCAACATCTATTGACTCTTTTATGCCTGGAGAATAGTGAGTAATCTAGTTGTGATGCTTAGGCTCGCTTTTTGACTCTTGTAGAAGTACCTTAAATTGTATGTTCTTGACTTTGCTTGACTGCTTTGACTAGAATTTCTTGATAATCCAATCTTGAGTGAGTTATGTGCCAGGTGTGTGTGAGGTTTTTGTGTTATTCTTTGTTTTACATTTGATGTCTAAAACTTGCCCCGTGTGTTTGCAAAGCGATATAGTAGTTTTATTCAGTCTTGGAAGTGATATAGTCATTTATTTATTAAGCCAATGATATGCGTTTACCCACCAAATTGTTATGTATCGTAGTTAACCCCATTGAAAATGTAATCATGTTTCTTTGGTAACCACATTACAAGCCTTATCCAGTCGGTTGAATTAACCATCTATTTGAATCATTTACCTCTCGTGAGCACTTGAAAATGTATGAACTTTGTAAAAGTTCAAGTGTGGGGTGGGTGAGTTGGATTTTGAGTGGAGCTAATGAAATAAGGAGAAATATGCACTGTTTTGAAAGAGTAAGAGCCACTTAAATTAAAAAAGAAAAGAAAATACATAGTGTATTGTTGTAAAAATTATTCATTGATAAGTGGTAACTCTTGATGTATTTGTACTTAAAGATGTTGGGAGTTAATGTAAATTGATGTGAAGGTGGAGTATTGGTTTGCATAAGTGTGGGGTGTTAACAATGAGATGTATGTATTAATGTTCTTAGGGAGGTATAGTCACTCTTATATCTTAATGTATCCTACTCGTCCCATAGCTTACATTACAATCAATTATGGTCCAACTTGATCCTTGACTGAATGAGCTCAATTAGTAGAGTAGTACACTACGGGCAAGCTTATGGTTCTTTTTTTGTGGCATATGAATGTTATTTCTGAGAATGAGTGAATTATGTCTATCTTGAGTTCCTAGTTGTTCTTAATATATATTGTGTGTGGAACTACTCTATTGTTGTGAGGGCACTTGATACATGAAGAAAAGGTAATGCTTGACCTTTATGTTGGAGTAAGTGAGCGGGTTATAAATAATGCATGGTGCTTTTGAGTCAAATCCTGAGGCTAGGATGTTACACTATTGTGCTTAATCGATTTTAAATATTCTTGGTATGATGAGTTATGTGAGTTGTTTAAAAATGGCCGTGTCATTATAAAGTGTAGTTTGATTGCTCGAGGACGAGTAATGGTTTAAGTGTAGGGTGTTGATGATAGGTTATAATTACGTATTTTAGTTGCTTATCGCACTCTAATTTACTGCACTTTAATTGAGTTTGAGCGTTAATTGCTAGTGCTTTGCATTAATTGTGTGTTTTATGCCTTGTAGGAGTGATCCCGAGCTATGTAGATGTTATGGAATGAATTCAAGCTATTCTGGAGCTTTGAAGTCTGAGTAAAAGCTCAAGGATTAAGTTGAGATCGTGTTCGGGGATCAACAGACAATCGTGCACTTAACGAGAGAAAGGGAGAATCGAGCAGGACGTCACCCAGGTGCACGAGCGTGCACTGGGCGCGCATGTGAGGCAGAATACCATCCAAAGTGCGCGGCCATATGCGCGAGCACACTCCCAGGTGCATGGCCGCGCACGTCCTATTCCGAAAAAGTCTTATTTCGCGAAGGAGAAGGTGTGTTGGCCCGACCCTACTTGGTATATATACATGAAAAAACTGTATTTTGGGACTTTTGACATACTTTGGACCTAAAGAGGCTAAGAAGATGCGGGAGAAGGAAGAGCACAAAGGATTTCATCATTCAATCCTCACTCAAGACAAGAGTTTGGATCGTTGTATGTTTTTCTTTAACTTAAACTTATTTGTGATGAATTACTCCATATCTATGGAGCAGTTCTCTTTAGGGATTGATGGATTTGGTGTATTGAGAATTGTTTGTGGATATTAACTCTAGTTTTTATGTATTGGATCGTTTTGGGTGTTTTAATTGTTGCATCTATTTTTACATGTTCATGTAATCGAAAGAGGCATAACTTATGATTTTTTGCATTATCTTGTTGGTTGAATTAATTGATTCTTCATAGTAATCAAAAGAGGCTAGTTGAATTATTGTTTAGACCTAGTTAGGAGGATAATTGGAAGAGGTTCTCCTAAAGACCAATCCACTATGAATTCCTGCATATCTTCACCGAGCTTAACTTAGTTCATCTTGTGAGGTTGAGACATACTCGAGAGAGGAGTTTCCACTGAACGTTTGAACTAATAATTGAGTGAATTCGAGAGACTCACTTGAACCTTATAAGTGAATCGACTAGAGTTAAATCTCACACAAGTATCTTGCATCTATCCAATCAACCCCTATTTTCTCCCATTGATATCTTATTTGCTTACTCTTGTTGTGATTGCCATTAGCCAATAGTTTAGACTTTTAGTTAATTTTAGTTTTAATCACACAAATCTAAATTGTCGATCATCTTGGATAGCAATTAAACTAAAAGATACAAAAATACTGTTTAAATCCAATCCATGTGGATATGATATTTTTCTATATATATACTATATTCGACTAGCGAGCATATTTAAGTGTGTATTTTGCGCTCGTCACTAGCATATAATATATGAGAGTATTTCAGCGCGCAAGGTAAGTAGTTTTGCTTTTCAACCTTTAAGTCTTTATATTCTATTTAGTATGAATTGATAATCCGAGCTTTTAGGATGTAAGTTAGTCGTTGGGAACCCTAGATATTTTTCAATATTAGTTGTAGATCTAATATGAAGAGAAGAGGTTTATTGTTCCTTTAATTGCGGAGACACATTTTTTGAAATTAATAGTTTTCATTGAGAGAAATTAATTCTTTGACCTGATTGGCTAATAATATAGTCAAAAACAACTATCGGAATCGTAAGAATAATAATACTAATAGTGTTCCATTAAAAGGTTTTAGAAGTTTTATACCCCAGATGCTTCTATATTTACACTCCGACCATCGAGCTTCTAGTCAATGCCAACCTCCCTAATGTTTCAAGGTTCTGGATTCAACTCTAGTTGTACCTCATCCTAGTAGGTGTATGGGTTATTTGGTCAGCTAAACTGATTCTCATTTTGTGTGCATTCGCTCCTGTTTGAACTTATTTAGTAGAAAGCTAATTTTTTTCTCCTGCTTTAGCCTGGGCCTATCCGAACAAACTCTAGCATGAAAAATCGTCATTGATTATATATATTAAATATAAATAATTATAATTAAGTATGCACAAAATTTGCGAGCACTTGTTGCACAAATAAAAAGTCCATTTGATGCACGACCCACATTAAACTCATGTATTGGTAGATTTTTTCTTCTTATTTTATCCACCGATGAGTCTGCTTGGAGGATCCATGTCATTAAAATTATGTGTCCTCCATTATTGCTCTTCAGTATATGCCTAATATTACATATCTTTAGATTAGACACAATACAAAAGCAAAACTTTTATTGTGGTTGGTTGCAGAGGGTTTTCGAATTTCACTGATGAGAAATCAGATGAATGGCTGACTTCTAGTCGAAATAAGTTGACCTAAAGTTTTAGAAAATTCCATCTAATGTATAGTTATATAATTCTTGTGACAATCAGGGCTACTTAATGACCGGTGCCTTCCATGCCCCAACTGTGTCAGAAATTGGGCGAAGTGATGCAATAGCCTCTGTTTAAGTCCGTTATTTAAAATATGAGTGCTGCTATTTGGCCATACTCATAATGACCCAACGATGACCACACCCAAAAATACCCTTAAAACCCTTGATTCATATTTGGCTTAATAACCATTATTTCCCTCCAAAATATTTCTCTCCCAAATAAACTAATAACTATTGATTATCCTAAAACATTGATCCCATAAAATCATCAATCTCTAATGGGAAGATCAAAAGTCTTCGTATATATACATATAATGTTATGTATTTTTTAAAGAAATAAAATTTATACGGTTGGGAAGATCAAAAGCCTTCATATGTATACGTATATTATTTTTCGAAAATTATACGGGTATATAAAATCGAGTAACCTTGAATCCTAAGTAGCAATTTTGATTATGAAATATTAATGAATTAAATTATGTATTTTGCATCTTTAGTCCCCTTTTAATAATCAATAGCTATTGACTAAGGTTTTATTCATATGGCCTATGCTAATTACATCATTGTAATTCATAGTTATATTGACCATTTATATAATATCCAATATATAATTTCATTCATTAAGGTCATACGTATCGGCTACTAGTTATTCATATCAACCATATAAGTCCATTGATTAAAGTTATAGTCATATGGCCTATGTTAATTACATCGTTGTGATTCATAGTTATATTGACCGATTATATAATAGCCAATATACAATTTCATTCATTAAGGTCATGCGTATCGGTCACTAGTTATTCATAGCAACCATATAAGTCCATTGACTAAGGTTATAGTCATATGGCCTATGCTAATTACATCGTTGTGATTCATAGTTATATTGACCGATTATATAATAGCCAATATACAATTTCATTCATTAAGGTCATGCGTATCGGTCACTAGTTATTCATAGCAACCATATAAGTCCATTGACTAAGGTTATAGTCATATGGCCTATGCTAATTACATCGCTGTGATTCATTGTTATATTGATCGTTTATATAATAGCCAATATATAATTTCATTCATTAAGGTCATACGTATCGGCTACTAATTATTCATAGCAACCATATAAGTCCATTGACTAAGATTATAATCATATGGCCTATGCTAATTACATCGTTGTGATTCATAGTTATATTGACCGTTTATATAATAGCCAATATATAATTTCATGATTAAGGTCATACGTTCGGCCACTAGTTATTCATAGCAACCATATAAGTTCATTGACTAAGATTTTATTCATATGGCCTATGCTAATTACATCATTGTAATTCATAGTTATATTGACCATTTATATAATATCCAATATATAATTTCATTCATTAAGGTCATACGTATCGGCCACTAGTTATTCATATCAACCATATAAGTACATTGACTAAGGTTATAATCATATGGCATATGCTAATTACATCGTTGTGATTCATAGTTATATTGACCGTTTATATAATAGCCAATATATAATTTCATTCATTAATGTAACGACCCGATCGATCATTTTGGGCATTTATGCTCCTTTCTACTATTTGAAGTCTTGAATACCTTCATACGATGTATTATGACTTGTGTGAATTGTCGCTTTTGATTTTCAGGTATTTCAGAGTTAGTTTAGAAGAATGAAATCCAAGGCTTTAAAGCTTAGGTTAAAATATTGACCGGATGTCGACTTATGTGCAAACGACCCCGGAATAGAGTTTTGATAATTCTAATAGCTCCGTATGGTAATTTTGGACTTAGGAGCGTGTCCGAAAAATTATTTGAAAGCCCGTAGCTAAATTAGGCTTGAAATGGCTAAAATAAAAATTTAAGTTTGGAAGTTTGACTGGGAAGTTGACTTTTTGATATCGGGATCGGAATCTGATTCTAAAAATTGGAATAGGTCTGTTATGTTATTTATGACTTGTGTGCAAAATTTGAGGTCAATCAGACTTGATTCGATAGGTTTCGGCATCGAATGTAGAAGTTGGATTTTCTTAGTTTCATTAAGCTTGAATTGGGGCATGATTCGTAGGTTTAGCGTTGTTTGATGTGATTTGAGGCTTCGACTAAGTTCGTAAAAGATGTTTTAGGACTTGTTGGTATATTTGGTTGAGGTCCCGAGGGGCTCGGGTGAGTTTCAGGGTGGTTTCGGACCATTTCTAGGCCATTTTTAATTGCTGGTTTCTGTCTACAGAGGTGTGCATCGCGGTCGCGAATATTTGGTCGCGAGCGTTCACGAAGAGCAAACAGCAGTTTCGGGCCTTGTGAATCGCGATCGCATAGAACAAATTCTCTGCTGCACTGACCCGACTTTGGAAGCTTATATCGCGCAATCTATAAGGAATTTGGAGATAATCCAAAAATAAAAATTGTAGCCCTTGATGTCTAGTTTTCAGAAAGTAAAACCATTTGTCATTTAGAATTTTGTAAAAAACGTTATTACCATTATACTAGAGGCTGTATGGAAGAGTTGGGGAGTTTATTCTTCGCAATCGCGAGTGGTTTTTCGTGATCGCGAAGGGCAAATTTTGGGCTGAAAATTTTTGTGCTTCGTGATCGCGAAGAGTAAATGCCTGGACAGAAGCTATATTTTGAGGTTTTGGCTATTTTAACATATTTGAAGTTGTGGAGCCTGGATTGAAGCGATTGTTGAGGCGATTTTCACCATATGAATTGAGGTAAGTGATTCTAACTCGGTTTTGGTTAAATTATATGAATCTATTGTTGTTTTTATCAACATATTAGTGTGTTGGGTTGAAAATAGTAGAAATTTTCATAGACTTTAATTTGAAGATTTGAGGGTCGAGTCGATGTCGGAATTTGATAAAATTGGTATGGTTGGATTCGTGGTTAAATGTGCGTTCATATTTTATAGATTTTGTCGGGTTTCGAGACGTGGGCCCCCCGGGCAATTTTTGAGTTAATTTTGGATTTTTATTGGAAAATTAGTATTTCTTTATGGATTTGATTACAATAATTCGTATTGACTGAATCGAATTAATTGTGGCTAGATTCGAGATGTTCAGAAGTTGATACGTGCAGAATGGGATTTCTGGAGCATTGTTTAGCTTGCTCGATATTAGATTCATCTTGTTCAAGGTAAGTAACTCTTCTAATATTGGAGCTGAGGGTATGAATCCTGAATATATATATTATGTGAATTATTTGGATGTGACGCACATGCTAGGTGTCGGGCATGTGAGCGTGCACTATAGCAATTGTGACGTAATTAGTTACGTGAAATTTTATATTCAAATAATCTTGGCACTTTGTATGTAATTTTATGTGTTAAATAAATTGAGCTGAGAATCATACTAAAAATAATGCTGATGCTATGTGCCAGTATTATTGAGACCCACAGAGGTCATATTGCTGTTGAATTATTTGTTTAAAATGACATTTTATACTCAGTCATATTCATTCATTTCATATCATCTCTCAGTCTCTGTTGCTATTTATTAATTCATCATATCATCATTTTGGGCTAGTTTCATGACATTGTGAGCCCGAGAGACTGGAGAGATTGATGACTGAATGAGACCGAGGGCCTGATTGAGAGGAAAATTATGGGATCGGGCTGCACACCGCAGCAGGCCATATTGGCTTTATATACTTTATAATCATGTGGATCGGGGCTGTCCCTCTGCAGCAGGCCTTATAGGCTTTATTATAGCACGTGAGTTATCCGTGCAGATACAGATATTGATACTATAGCATATGAGTTATCCGTGCAGCACGTGAATTATCCGTGCAGATTATAGCGCTTGGGCTGAAGGAGCCCCTTCAGAGTCTGTACACACCCCCAGTGAGCGTAGGTACCTACTGAGTACGAGTGCCGAGAGATTGTGAGGATTGAGTGACTGTGAGGACTGAGTGATGGGGAGGATTGAGTGAATTGATACTCTGAGAAGTATGCATATGGTTTTATCACTGAGATACATTGCATTTACATGCACCCATGACATACAGACATAGAGATGAATTTTCCTCACACTGTACAGTATCACGTCATTCATGACTTCTCACACATATTGGCCTACGGGCATAGTGATGCATTTTTCCACTGGCTATCTAGAAAGAAAATAAAACATCTTATCATTGTTGAAAGGATCTTTGGGAAAAATTACTGTTTTCAAACTTATTCGTATTTTTGGCAACTTCGGTAAACGACTTGGGACTTTCACTGATACACTTGAAAGGCAGAACTATTTTTGAAAATCATGATTTAGCTGAGCATTTATTCCTTGGGTTACTTCTTTAATTACTTGCTTTATGTGATTATGAACTATTGTTGGTTGTTGGAGTTTGACTCTGACCTTGGTACAAGCTCGTCACTACTTTCAACCTAAGGTTACGTTTGTTACTTATTGAATGCATGGGGTCGGTTGTACTCACACTATACTTTTGCACCTTGTGTGCAGATGTTGGCTGCTGATGTTGTTGTGTTCGTTGGGAGCTGGATCTGAAGGTGTACTTGCATTCTGGTTGTAGCTGCCTCTTGTTCATGGTAGCCTTAGATTCATAAAACTCTGTTTATTTACTTTTCAAACAGATGATGTATTTATTTCATACCAGCTTTGTAAACTCTATTCTTAGAAGCTCATGATTTAGACTACCAGTTCTTGGGAAAATGTATTGGTTTCATATATTTTCTTTTAATTAATTGCCTTAGTAAATTCATTGGAATTGGATTGTTGATAATTGGCTTACCTAGAGGGTTGGGTTAGGTGCCATCACGACTAGTCGGATTTTAGGTCGTGACAAGGTGGTATCAGAGATCTAGGTTCATAAGTTCTACGAGTCATGAGCAAGTGTCTAGTAGAGTCTTGTGGATCTGTATGATGACGTCCATACTTATCTTCGAGAGGCTACAGGGCATTTAGGATAATTTTCCACCTTTCTTTCCTTATCGTGCAGAATTGATTCAGCTTGAAATATAACTCTTTGAGTTCCTTCCACGCATTCGTGTGCGCATGTGAGCGCTCGATATCAGCTGTGTATTGTCGGCTTGTAATTTCAGGGATGATGTTCCAGATGTGTTAAGATGGATTGAATGTGACGGGAAGTGTTTCCTTGGAATGTAAAGAGGGCCACTGGGTGCTTGATTTTCGTTTGATGTGACTGTACAGTCTCGAATTGTGAGTATGTTGAAGGATCTTTCATGCAGTTTAATTGTTGAGAGAATTAAATTTCATGTCTTGTTAATGAGTTTGGACTCAGGAAGATTAAGTGATTGCATAGTAATTTTGGATGCGAAAGGGTATAACAAAATGCCAATTTGAGGCTAAGTAGGTGTGTTTCTTATAATGTTGATTGGAGAGTTTCTTTTCTACCAGCGGGTTATATGTGTTGAGATTTGAATTTGAATCTAGTTGAGAATGTTGACTTGACTGTCAAGAGAATGAATGCGAGATTAGCGTATAATTGAGGTATTTTATGGTTGGTGTTGCATGGGCTTGAGAAGAATTTTTATTGAACTGACTACGGTATTAAGGCAGCAATAGAGTATGGGTATTGTGAGTTATCGAGTGTTTTAATTTATGGCTTTAATCCAAGTGGGGGAGCCTACTATTGACAATTCAATTTCGTAGTTATATGTAAAGGTTTAGTTTTGGGCTGAGGCATACTTGTGGGTTAGTTATGACTTGCAGAGGTTGAGATCGAGGATGACTCGAATAAGGAAATACTCGGATACTGGTTATATTGCACTTATGAATATATGAAAATCATAGAATGAGTGAGTTGTTATTTGTGAAGGATGTAGTGCGCACGGAGTATGAATTTGATTGGAGGTGTTAAGGCAGGGGTACTCCTTTGGGTGTTGTTGTGCTAATGGGGCATGTGTCTTTATGGCCGTTTGGGCGGTGAAATTGATATTTGAGCAGAGTGGATGACTGTCGAGAAAGTTCAAATGGATTCAAGATTAATATGTAACAATTGAGAATTTTTGGCGGATTTGTTTATGGCTAAATATGAGATTTAAGTTGGATGGTGTCGAGACTTGTGGCATTTTTGTATATCATTATGGATTTTATATTTCGGTATCAGGAAGGTGAATGAAATGGCCTTAGACTCAAATAAGGTATTTTCAGAGTGGGTATTTTGATTGTGGTATTTATAGAGGTAATTATGATGTGGTGAGACTCTACAGATGTTTTGGTGGCAATATTCTTGGGTTTTGGTGACTTACGTGTTTGGTCGAGTTAGAGGAATTTAGTTCTAATAGCTTGATTTTGTGCAGATGGATTTCAAAGTGTTCTTGATGGTTTCTACCATAGTTTGAACCGGATATTTTCTACTGGTGTGGAACACGTTTTGTGTATTGTAATTTCCTCCTGGAAGGAAGCAAGAGGAAGGTTTCTAACTAACCAGGTATGTAATTTGCTAGTGACTCAGAGTTGATAATGGGATTCTTGTGCTTGTCACATGATGGCATAATAGATGTGGTTTGTTGTGCGGGATTAGGATTTACATGTATAAGGTGACAGTTCTGTCTTGAAGAGAAGGTAACGAACGTTGGACATCATGGTCAGTTTCAGATATTTTGATGAATGTTATAACTACTCGGTAATTCCTGAGAAGGGTGCGCATTTCAGAAGGCGCGTTGTGTTTTCACTTACGGATGTTCATCGGTATTGCAGTACTCACCTGGTTGATAGACTGTTGATATTCAAATTATTGCTATGTGGCACGGAAGAATTATGAAAGTATTCCTCATAAGATTATCGTGAATGGAAGGTGTGTTAGTCATTCTAGTGCTGGAGTTGGGATCAGTTACGATGATTCATGTGTTCGATGAATTTAAAGACTGGAAGTTCTCAGAAGTATATTGTTTCGGGTTGCGGCCTATTTGGGGTGAGTATTTATTTTAACTCAGTTGAGGCACTAGTTGCGTTAATTATTTGTGATAGCTACGCACTATAAGTGTGCATATATGTGAGGTTTGAGCCAATGTGCGGGCATTGGGGCAGGTATTTATACTCGAAAGAATGCTTAGGCTATGATATGCCTAGAGTTGACTGTTAAGCGTAAAGTTATAATGTTTCTCGTGTTCTTACCTTTGTTGAGAACTATCTGGGCTACACTGGAGTTTACATTGAGGGTAATTCCCTGAATAAACGGGGTAGTTACTATTTCTGCGTTAAATTGCCGATTTGAAGTGTGATAGCAAACTTTGCACATGCTTACACTATGATGTGTTATTTATATCAGTCCAGGAGCATGAGAATCTTATTTCATTATCATATACAAGTGTACTTGTTTAATTACTCATGTATGATATGCTGGGATTGGAGGCCTGTTACCATGCCGGGTGATTTATATTATTGGCACGTGAGTTGTCCGTGGCGTGTGTGTGAATTTTATTTCTATGATGATTTATTTGATTCATTAATTTCCTTCCTCTACAATTGTGCACATGTGCCTACGGTTATCCTCTTCAAGAAATTTGAGGATTTGGCTGTAACATTGTGGTTGTGGTTGTGGTGGTGCTTATTGAACTTGCAATATGGTTCTCTTCCTTGAGACATCTCTCATATATGGGTACACGGATTGCGCAGTGGTGGCTGGAGTTACATTGATGTGGCATGTCTGTGGCATAGTTGTGTTTAATAATATAAGGTCATTGGACCTAGAATGGGTACTATTAGGTTTGATTACGGTATATTCGGAAGTATAATATTGAAAGTCAATTTAGGAAGTGATTATGTTTATAGTTGGGGGCGAGAGAGCTCTATGACTTGTTAATCTGATAAGGGGTCATGAGATTTCCGCGTGTTGTTTTCATTATCAGCAGTGTATGAAGGTTTTGGAACGAGGTTTTGTTTGATATGGGGTTGGTTTTGGAGTAGTTACTGTGATGGGGAATGGTGCTACGAGCATGCAAGTGGTGTAGTATGTTATGTGATTGTATCCGTGGTTATGGTTATGGCTCGATGCAGCTTGTTCAGACTTATACAGTGTGTAAATATGAGATTCGGTTCTTGTACGAAATTCATAATGTTGGGAATTGAATTCCAAGTGTTTTACGGACTAAGGTTAATGTAATGATCTTCAATAGTGTTGTATTGTCAGGCCTATATAGAATAGGGTGGCGTGGGATCACCCCCCGAGTATGTGCGTGGTAAGGTGGAATAGTGATTCAATGGCTTGAAAACAACTCTTGGCACGTTCAAGGACGAACGTATGTTTAAGTGGGGGAGAATGTAATGACCCGACCGGTCATTTTGGGCATTTATGCTCCTTTATACTATTTAAAGTCTTGAATACCTTCATACGATGTATTATGACTTGTGTGAATTATCGGTTTTGGTTTTCAAGTATTTCGGAGTTAGTTTGGAAGAATGAAATCCAGGGCTTTAAAGCATAGGTTACAATAGTGACTGAATATTGACTTATGTGTAAACGACCCCAGAATAGAGTTTTGATGATTCTAATAGCTCCGTATGGTGATTTTGGACTTAGGAGCATGTCCAGAAAATTATTTGGAAGCCCGTAGCTAAATTAGGCTTGAAATGGCTAAAATAGAAATTTAAGTTTGGAAGTTTGACCGGGAAGTTGACTTTTTGATATCGGGGTAGTAATCCGATTCTGAAAATTAGAATAGGTGCGTTATGTCATTTATGACTTGTATGCAAAATTTGAGTTCAATCGGACTTGATTCGATAGGTTTCGACATCGAATGTAGAAGTTGGAATTTCTTAGTTTCATTAAGCTTTAATTGATGCATGATTCGTGGTTTTAGCATTGTTTGATGTGATTTGAGGCTTCAACTAAGTTCGTATGATGTTTTAGGGCTTGTTGGTATATTTCGTTGAGGTCCCGAGGGGCTCAGGTGAGTTTCGAGGTGGTTTTAGACCATTTCTATTCCATTTTTAATTGCTAGTTTCTGTCTATAGAGGTGTGTATCACGATCACGAATATTTGGTCGCGTTCGCGAAGAGCAAACAACAGTTTGGGGCCTTATGAATCGCGATCGCGGAAGCTCTTTCGCAATCGCGTAGAACAAAATCTCTGCTACACTGACCCGATTTTGGAAGCTTATATCTCGCAATCTATAAGGAATTTGGAGATGATTCAAAAATAAAAGTTGTAGACCTTGATTTCTAATTTTCAGAAAGTAAAACCATTTATTAATTGGAGTTTTGAACAAAACGTTATGACCATTACACTAGAGGATGTCTGGAAGAGTTGGGGAGTTTGTTATTCGAGATCGCGAGTGGTTTTCCGCAATCACGAAGGGCACATTTTGGGCTGGAAAGTTTTGTGCTTCGCGATCGCGAAGCATTTTCCGCGATCGCAAAGAGTAAATGCTTGGACAGAAGATATATTTTGAGGTTTCGGCCATTTTAACACATTTGGAGCTATGGAGCTCGGATTGAAGCGATTTTGAGGCGATTATCACCATATGGATTGGGGTAAGTGATTCTAACTCAGTTTTGGTTAAATTATACGAATCTATTGTAGTTTTTATCAACATATTAGTGTTTTGGGTTGAAAATAGTAGAAACTTTCATAAACTTTAATTTGAAGATTTGAGGGTCGAGTCGATGTCAGAATTTGATAAAATTGGTATGGTTGGATTCGTGGTTGAATGGGCGTTCATATTTTGTAAATTTTGTCGGGTTTCGAGACGTGGGCCCCCCGTGTAATATTTGAGTTAATTTGGATTTTTATTGGAAAATTAGTATTTCCTTATGGATTTGATTACAATAATTGGTATTGACTGAATCGAATTAATTATGGCTAGATTCGAGCAGTTCAAAAGTTGATACGTGCATAATGGGATTTCTGGAGCATTGTTTAGCTCGCTCGACACTAGATTTATCTTGTTCGAGGTAAGTAACTCTTCTAATCCTGGAGCTGAGGGTATGAATCCTGAATATACGTATTATGTGAATTATTTGGATGTGACGCACATGCTAGGTGACGGGCGTGTGGGCGGGCACTATAAAAATTGTGACGTAATTGGTTCCATGAAATTTTGTAGTCAAATAATCTTGGCATTTTCTCTATAGTTTTATGTGTTAAAGAAATTGAGTTGAGAATCATATTAAATATCATGCTCAGGCCATGTGCCAGTATTATTGAGACCCACAGAGGTCATATTACTGTTGAATTATTTGTTTAAAATGAAATTTCATACTCAGTCATGTTCATTTATTTCATATCATCTCTCAGTCTTTGTTGCTATTTATTGATTCATCATATCATCATTTTGGGCTAGTTTAATGATAGTGTGAGCCCGAGAGACTGGAAAGATTTATGACTGAGTGAGGCTGAGGGCCTGATAGTGAGGATAATTATGGGATCGGGTTGCATGCCGCAGCAGGCCATATTGGCTTTATATACTTTATAATTATGTGGATCGGGGCTGCCCGCCTGCAGTAGGCCTTATAGGCTTTATTATAGCACGCGAGTTATCCGTGCAGATACATATATTGATACTATAGCACGTTAGTTGTCCGTGCAGCAGGTGAATTGTCAATGCAGATTATAGCGCTTGGGCTGAAAGAGCCCCTCCGGAGTCTGTACACACCCTCAGTGAGCGCAGGTACCTGCTGAGTGCGAGTGCCGAGTGCGAGTGCCGAGCGATTGTGAGGATTGAGTGACTGTGATGACTGTGTGAAGGGGAGGACTGAGTGAATTGATACTCTGAGAAGTATGCATATGGTTTTATCACTGAGATACATTGTATTGACATGCACCCATGACATACAGATATAGAGATGTATTTTTCTCACGTTGTACGGTATCACGTCATTTATCACTTCTCACACATATTAGCCTGCGGGCATAGTGATGCATTTCTCCACTGGCTTTCTAGAAAGAAAATAAAACATCTTATCATTGTTGAAAGGACTTTTGGGAAAAATTACTGTTTTCAAACTTATTCGTATTTTTGGCAACTTCGGTAAACGACTTGGGGCTTTCACTGATACACTTGAAAGGCGGAACTATTTTTGAAAATCATGTTTTAGCTGAGCATTTATTCCTTGGGTTACTTCTTTCATTACTTGCTTTATGTGGTTATGAACTATTGTTGGTTGTTGGAGTTGGACTCTGACCTTGGTACAAGCTCGTCACTACTTTCAACCTAAGGTTAGGTTTGTTACTTATTGAGTACATGGGGTTGGTTGTACTGATACTACACTTCTGCACCTTGCGTGTATATGTTGTCTACTGATGTTGCTGCGTTCGTCGGGAGATGGATCTGAAGGTGTACCTGCGTTCTGGTTGTAGCTGCCTCTTGTTCATGGTAGTGTTAGATTCATAAAACTTTGTTTATGTACTTTTCAAACAGATGATGTATTTATTTTATACCAGCTTTGTAAACTCTATTCTTAGAAGCTCATGATTTGTACTATCAGTTCTTGCGAAAATGTATTAGTTTCATATATTTTCTTTTAATTAATTGCCATACTAAATTCATTGGAATTGAATAGTTGATAATTGGCTTACCTAGCGGGTTGGGTTAGGTGCCATCACGACTAGTCGGATTTTGGTTCATGACAATTAAGGTCATACGTATCAGTTACTAGTTATTCATAGCAGCCATATAAGTCCATTGACTAAGGTTATAGTCATATGACCTATGTTATACATAGACAATATATAATTGCATTCATTATGGTCATATTGACCGTTTATATAATATTCAATATATAATTCTATATATTTTTATTAGTTAATCTTAATTATAATAAAAGGGAAAAACATGATTAAATTTTAGGACTAAAATGTATTTTATCTTCTTTATTATGAGGGAAAACAAGATGACATTTTTAGAGTAAAATTTCAAATAAACTTTTCTGAGGCAAACAAAGGGAAAAGTAAAAATAGATACTCTAAATATGAATGCGAACAGATGGGTTGAAGATGATCTTTATCCATGGTTTAGGATGAACGTGCCCAGATCGTACATTAAGCGTGATGATCTGATAACTAGCAATGAACCATGAACCATATCTTTATATTATGTTTTTGCAATTTCTTCCAAAGAGCATCTGTGACTATCTTCCTCCTATTTTGGTTATAATAATTCTTCTATGTTATAGGAAGGAGTGGGCTACGACTCTCACAAGTGGTGTTCGAAAAAGACTCATTAAGGGGTGGAAACAATTTGTTGCCTACAATAACTTGAAGAAAGGGAGTGTTCTTCTCTTTGAACTAGTTGGGGCTACATCAGGGACTGTGATCTTCTTTGTTGAAGTGCAAGGAACACCTAATGCTTAGCTCCTCATATGTGCTTTTAGTTATATGTAGTGACTTCAAATGGATCAAAGTAGTATTGTAAGAACATGTTTCTGGATTAATATGATTGTTCCTTATAATATTGTCTGTGTTTTTTTTCCAATGATCATTGTTATATTGATTTATTTTAAGAAGACTACTCGATTAAAACAAATTCTATTTAAACTGGAAATCATTTAATATATTTAGTGCAAAAAATGACTAAACTGGAACTACATTTAATAGTTTTAGGCCAAGTCCCCCTCGTCTTTTCTATCCTTTTACAACCAAGAACAAGACTGGGAAGCTTATCTTTAAAAACAAAGTCTGAAAATTGACATTAATTTGCTTATAGAGAAGTGAAAAAATCAACATGAAAAATCAATAATTGTATTTACCAATACAAAATTTTGGAGACCGATCCATTATTAATTAGAATTCAACCACCAAAACCTAAACCTAAACGAACCTAAATCAAAAGAGAACTAAAACCTAAACATAAACAAGGGTCAAATAAGTATTCTTTACATGGTTTACTGAAGTCTGATAAATGTAAGGTTAAGACTATGAGATAAAATTTATGTACAGAAGTTAAAAAAACAATTATCCAAAATCTGTATAGGTGGATGGATAAAGACAAGCTTCGATAATTAATTGTAGTCATATAGGAGAGTAATTGTTGCATGGAGGAGTGTAATGGTGCATGAAGGAGTGAAATTGACTATTGGGAAGTGTAATGGTTGTATGGAGGAGTGAAAGGTGCTACTCGGAAGTGTAATGGATGCATGGAGGAGTGGAAGTGGTTGCTCGGAAGTGCAATATCCACATGGAGGAGTGGAGGTGGCTACTGGGAAGTGTAATGGCTGCATATGGTCTTTGAATCATTACATTATGTCTTTGAATCATTTTTTCACTTAAATGATCGTTTGATGCCAGTTAACAAAACAGTCCAATTGTCTTCAAAAGTGCAATTGTTCGTTTGATGCCTAATGCAATGAAAGAACTAAGAGTAGCATTTAAAAAGATTAATTAAGTCCTCTAAAGGTGGTCATTTATTTTCCAAATTAAGATAGCACATTGAACTTATGGCACCAACCTTGGATAGTAGGAAAATGTATTGTCAAGAAATATATAAAAACACTTGAAGATAGTTGAGAATAGAAGAAGTACTTATGAAGCAAACATTTCAATTAAGATCCAACAATATAGACAAAATATTCAGTTCATAAGGGGGAAAATAGTTTTATTAATAATCAAATTGAACAATTTTCTGATATCTTCATCCTTACAAACATTCCAGCTAACAACACAGATGAAATAACACTTGTTCCATTGTCACCTTCAACCCCTATACCACTTTCATCTACAAACGAACTTGAAGATAGTTCTTTACTGTCAGCATTTGCTTCTTGGAATTCATTGAATGCTTCTATGGATCATCATAAGATTTGTAAGACTGGAAGATTCTTCCTTTGAAACTTATAACCATAAGAGCACACTCACACCAAAAGTGGTATAATCTGAGCCTTTTACCACGAAATACCACATACACCTTCGATGCCGATATATTATCGATATATTATCGGTAGATTTGAGTTCTTCAACTAAGTTTTGAGTTTTGATTCGGATTTTGATATCGGATTTGGATAATTTTGGTATGAGTGAACTCGTGAGTGAATGGGTATTCATATTTTGAGACTTCTAGATGATTCCAAGGCGTGGGCCCGAGTCGACGTTTTAGGGCGATCTTCAAAATTTTTGTTAAAGTATTGATTTCATTAATTAGATGAGTCTACTATAGTAGTATTTATTATATGCAATTGCGTTTGGCTAGATTTGTGTCATTAGAAGTCAGATAATCGAGGAAAAGATATTCTTACAAATTGATTGAGCTTGATTCGAGGTAAGTGGCTTGCCTAACCTTGTGAGGGGAAAATCCCCTTAGGATTTTGTATTGTTGTGATATGTGAGCGTAGTGTATGTGAGGTGACGATTACGTACACGGGCTATTTGTTGTAAAACCCGATTTATTTTACTGAGTAGCAACCTGTTTTTCTTTTAATCTGAGTTATACCATTTAAATGAGGATTAGTCTAATTTCATTCTTAATTGAGTTATTTCAATGTGTAGTTATCATGTTTAGTCTAATATCGCATGTCTACGTGCTTTAACTGCTTATTTGAATTCGGTGAAGCATGCCTAGTTGATTTCCTTCTTTCCCTTGTTCTTTATCAGTATAACTGTAGAAATCTTGTTGTTAACTGTTATATTTATCGGTTTGAGCTGTGTGTTCACTTTTGAGACTACGAGGTGGTTCCTCAAGAGTTCAACCTGCACATCTACTTTTGAGAGTACGAGGCGATTCCTCGGGAGTTCTTCCTGTATATTTACTTTTGAGACTACGAGGAGGTACCTCGGGAGTTCTCCCTGCATATTTACTTTTGAGACTACGAGGCGGTACCTCGAGAGTTCTCCCTGTATATTTACTTTTGAGACTACGAGGCGGTTCCTCGGGAGTTCTTCCTGCATATTTACTTTTGAGACTACGAAGCAGTACCTCGGAATTTCTCCCTGCATATTTACTTTTGAGACAACGGGGCGGTACCTCGGGAGTTCTCCCCGTATATTTAGTTTTGAGGCTACGAGGCAATACCTCGGGAGTTCTTCCTGTATATTTATTTGGGACTATGCGACGGTATCTTGGGAGATCTCCTACTGTTTACCCCTATGTGTTGTATTGTTGTCTCGCTGTGTTTCCTTTTGTTAAAGTCTAGTCTCTCATTATAATGTATATTCTCCTGCCTTATTTATTATTTACCAGTGGGCCTGACCTGACCTCGTCACTACTCGGCCGAGGTTAGGCTTGGCACTTACTGGGTACCATTGTAGTGTACTCATGCTATTCTTCTGCACATATTTTGTGTGCAGATCCAGGTGCTTCTTATCAGCCCCGCTATTAGCTGAGAGTGTTTGCTGTTGTACGGAGACTTCAAGGTACATCTATCGCGTCCGCAGACCTTGGAGTACCCCTCTATTCTCTCTTATGTCATTTACCTTCCGTATTTCTTTTATTAGACTCTGGTGTATAGAGATTCTAGTTTCCTTCTGTAGCTTATGACTTATGATGTTCCGGGTTTTGGAAATACTGTGTATTGCTAGAGTGTTGGTTATTGTACATGCCAAGCGGTATTGTTACCAGTTATTTAGTTATCTGTTACAGTTAGTTGTTAAGTTTTACTTCCATTTTGTTATTTTCCGCATTTTCTTAGGCTTACCTAGTCGTAAAGACTAGGTGCCATCACGACATCTTACGGAGGGAGAATTGGGTCGTGCAAGTTGGTATCAGAGCTCTAGATTCATAGGTGTCATTAGTCACAAGCAAGTTTAGTAGAGTCTCGCGGATCGGTACAGAGACGTTTGTATTTATCTTCTGGAGGCTATGGAACTATTAGGAAAAATTACACTTCTTTGATTCCTTGTCGTGCGAAATTATTGACTTCGAAATTCTAAAATTTTGTATTCAATTCTCTCACAAATGGTGAGGACACGTACATGCGGATATGATGACCAGGAACCCGCACACCCTGCTAGAGCCGCGAGAGGCCGATACCGGGGTAGAGGCCGAGGACGTCCACGTGGTGCAGCCAGAGCACCCGCATGAGCTGCTACAAAGAAGCCCCCCAGTAGCTCCAGCTGGAGGGTAGACACCTGAGATACTTGTTGCTGCACCAGCCCTCCAGGAGACTCTAGTCTAGTTTTTGAGCATGTTCAACACCTTAGCTCAGGCTGGATTGATTCTGCTTGCTCCTGCATATCTCAGGCCAGGGGCGGAGCACAGACTCCCATCACCGGTACTCCAGAGCAACGGGTTCAGGTCGACCAGGTTCCAATGATTATACCGATGCAACCGGTAGCTCCAGCCCAGCCCGAGGTTAGGGTAGCAAATTCTGAGACGGAGCAGCTCAGACTTGAGAGGTACAAGAAGTACCACCCTCCTACCTTTAGTGGATTGGCGTCAGAGGATGCCTAAGGTTTTCTAGAGGAATGTCACTGTATTCTCTGTACCATGGGTATAGCGGAGTCTAGTAGGGTTTCTTTCACTACATTCTAGCTTAGAGGAGCATCCTATTAGTGGTGGCGTGCTTATGAGTTCGGTAGTCCGGCTGAGGCAGCTTCACATACATGGATTCAGTTCTCGGACATTTTCTTGAGGGAGTATGTTTCCCAGAATCTCAGGGAAGCATGGCGCACGGAGTTTGAGCAGTTGCGCCAGGGTGCTATGACTGTGTCAGAGTATGCAGTTCGCTTCAGCGATTTGGCCCGACATGCACCAGCCTTGGTTGCCACAGTTCGAGAGAGGGTTCATCGGTTTATCGAGGGACGCCACCCCAGTATCAGGCTTAGCATCGCCCGAGAGTTGGAGATGGATATTTCTTACCAGTAGGTTGTGAGTATTGCTAGGATATTAAAGGGTACACTTGCTCGGGAGAGAGGAGAGAGGGAGTCCAAGAGGTCTCGAGAGTATGGCACTTATAGTAGTACTCATGCCCTAGCTGCAGTTTGTCATGGTAGGGACTATGTGAGTCGCCTCATCCATTGAGCTCTTCCAGCCGCCAGTGGTATTTCGGCCCCTTCTAAGCCCCAGGAGCCTTATTATGCACCGCCAGTATCTAGTGCACCTCTTACACGAGGTGCTTTTAACGGTCAGTCCAACAGACCTGGGTCGAGCCAGTCATAACTGCCACACCCTCTGAGAGCTTATTTTGAGTGTGGCGACACTCTCCATCTGGTAAGGGATTGCCCCAGACTTAGGAGGGGTGCACCTCCATAGATTTCTCAGACACCGCGTACTCCACTGGGTCCTCAGGCTATGAATAAAGCACCAGCTACCGCCCCACCTACTCAACCAGCTCGAGGTGGAGGTCGGGGAGGTAGAGGTCTCCCTAGAGGGGGAGGCTAGGCCAGATATTATGCTTTTCTTGCTCGTACAGAGGTCGTTTCTTTCGACTCTGTCATTACAGATGTTGTCCTAATCTGTCATAGAGATGCGTCGGTTTTATTTGATTTAGGCTCCACCTATTCCTATGTGTCCTCTTAATTTTTCCCGTACTTGGGCGTATCTTGGGATCCCTTGAGTTCACCCATTTATGTGTCTAATCCTGTAGGAACTTCTCTTATTGTGGACCACGTGTATCGGTCATGTTTGATTGCTCTTAGTGGTTTTGAGACCAGAGCTAATTTATTATTTCTCAGTATGGTACACTTTGATGTTATTTTGGGCATGGACTGGTTGTCTCCCCATTATGTTATTCTTGATTGTCATGCCAAAAACGTGACGCTAACTATGCTAAGATTACCGTGATTAGAGTGGAGAGATACCTTAGCGTATACTCCCAACATAATTATTTCATTTCTTAAAGCTCAACGAATGGTTGAGAAGGGGTGTGACGCGTATCTAGCTTATATGAGAGATGTCAATATTGATACCCCTACAGTTGAGTCAGTTCCGGTAGTGACGGACTTTCCGAATTTTTTCCAACTGATCTTCCGGGCATGTCGCCCGATAGAGATATTGATTTTGGCATTGATTTGTTGCCGGGCACTCGGCCCATCTCCATTCCTCCATATCGTATGGATCCTCCTGAGTTGAAGGAGCAGTTATAGGAACTGCTTTATAAGGGCCTCATTCGGCCTAGTGTGTCACGTTGGGGTGATCCTATCTTATTTGTGAAGAAGAAAGATGGTTCTATGAGGATGTGTATCGATTACCGCCAGTTGAACAAAGTCAATGTGAAGAACATATATTCATTGCCTCGTATTGATGACCTATTTGATCAGTTACAGGGTGCCAGAGTGTTTTTCAAGATTGACTTATGTTCAGGCTATCATCAGTTTAAGATTCGGGAGCCAGATATCCCGAAGACTGCTTTCAGGACTTGGTATGGTCACTACGAGTTTCTCGTGATGTCATTTGGGCTGACCAACACCCCAGCAGCATTTATGAACTTGTTGCACGGTGTGTTCCGACCCTATCTTGATTTATATGCAAACTTTTCAAAGTGTCAGTTTTGGCTAGACTCAGTGGCATTCTTGGGTCATGTAATATCGAGTGATGGGATCAAGGTGGATCTGAAGAAGTTGGAAGCAGTGCATAGTTAGCCTAGACCGTCCTCAACTACGTTGATCCAGAGTTTTCTTAGTTTGGTGGGGTATTATTGTCGATTTGTATAGGGTTTCTCATCTATTGTAGCACCTATGACCAGGCTGACCTAGAAGGGTGCTCCGTTCAGGTGGACAGAGGAGTGTGAGGAGAGCTTTCAGAAACTCAAGACGACTTTGACTACAACCCAGTATTGGTATTGCCTATAGGTTTCGGGTCTTATACAGTATATTGTGATGCGTCGTGGATTGGTCTCGGTGCGATGTTGATGCATGATGGTAGGGTGATTGCCTACACGTCCAGATAACTGAAGGTGCATGTAAAGAACTATCTTATCCACGACCTTGAGTTAGCAGCTATTGTTCATGGCTTGAAGATTTGGCGGCACTATTTGTACGGTGTCCCTTGTGAGATTTACACCGATCATCAGAGTTTGCAGCATCTGTTCAAGCAAAAGGTTCTTAACTTGCATCAGCGGAGGTGGTTGGAGTTGCTTAAGGATTATGATATCACCATTTTGTACCATCCCGGGAAGGCCAATGTAGTGGTCAATGCCTTGGGTCATCGAGCGGAGAGTTTGGGGCGCTTAGCATATCTACCAGTAGTTGAGAGGCCATTAGAGTTGGATGTTCAGGCCTTAGCCACCTAGTTTGTTAGATTGGATATTTTGGAGCCGAGTCAAGTATTGGCTTGGGTGATCTCTCGGTCTTCTCTTTATGATCGTATCAGGGAGCGTCAGTATGATAACCCCCATCTGCTTGCCCTCAAGGACACGGTTCAGCACGGCGATGCTACGGAGGTCACTATTGGAGATTATGGTGCACTGAGGAAGCAGGGAAGGCTATGTGTGCCCAATATAGATGGCATGCGTGAGTTGATTCTCCAGGAGACTCATAGTTCGAGGTACTCCATTCACCCGGGTGCCGCGAAGATGTATCAGGACTTGAGACAGCATTACTGGTGGAGAATAATGAAGAAGGACATAGTGGAATATGTAGCTCGGTGTCTGAATTGCCAGCACGTAAAGTATGAGCATCAGCGGACAGGCGGATTGCTTCCGAAGTTAGAGATTCCGGAGTGGAAATGGGAGCGGATCACTATGGATTTCGTTGTTGGGCTTCCACGGACTTAGCAAAAGTTTGATGCAGTTTGGGTAATTATGGATAGACTGACCAATTCAGCTCATTTCATTCTTGTGATAACTACCTATTATTCCAAGCAGTTGGCTCAAATTTATATATGCGAGATTGTAGCGCTTCATGGCATACCGGTATCTATCATCTCTCATCGGGGTATGCAGTTTACATCACGGTTCTGGAGTGCTGTACAGCAAGAGTTGGGTACTCAGGTTGAGTTGAGCACAGCATTTCACCCTCAGACGGACGGGCAGTCCGAGCGCACTATTCAGATATTAGAGGATATGCTTTGTGCGTGTGTGATAGAGTTTGGAGGTTTGTGGGATCAGTTCTTGCCACTTGCAAAGTTTACCTACAACAACAATTATCAGTCGAGCATCCAGATGGCACCGTATGCGGCTCTGTATGGTAGGCGGTTTCGGTCTCCAATAGGTTGGTTCGAGCCGGGCGAGGCTAGGCTATTGGGCACAGACGTGGTTCAGGATGCTTTGAAAAAGATTAAGGTGATTTAGGATCGACTTCGCACATCCTAGTCCAGACAAAAGCGTTATGCAGATCGGAAGGTTCGTGATGTTGCATTCATGGTTGGGGAATGGGTCCTGCTCTGGGTGTCACCCATGAAGGGTGTTATGAGGTTCAGAAAGAAGGGCAAGCTGAGCCCAAGGTTTATCGGCCCATTTGAGGTGTTGCGACGTGTTGGGGAGGTTGCTTATGAGCTTTCCTTGCCTCCCAATCTAGCAAGGGTTCATCCAGTATTCCATGTCTCGATGCTCCGGAAGTATCACAGCGATCCGTCTCATATGTTAGATTTCAGCTCAGTCCAGTTGGACAAGGATTTATCTTATATTGAGGAGCTGGTGGATATTTTGGACAGGCAAGTTCGAAAGCTGAGGTCGAAGAACATTGCTTCTGTGAAGGTTCAGTAGAGGGGTCAGCCAGTCGAGGAGGCAACTTGGGAGACCAAGCATGATATGCGCAGTCATTATCCTCATCTTTTTACCACTTCATGTATGTCTTTATACTGGTTCGAGGACGAATGATTGTTTTAAGATGGGGAGGATGTAATGACCTGGCCGGTCATTTTAGGAGTAATAGCCCCGATCCCCTATTTACTGCTTTCCTCGTATCTGTTTCTGCTTATGTGACTTGCCGGGAGGTTCCGTTTTTGGTTTCGGAGTGTTTTACGACACTTAGTACCTAAAACGGAAGCTTAAGTTCTAAGATTTTGACCGTAGTTGGAACTGTGAGAAGACGACACCGGAATAGAGCTTCGTCGGTTCTTTTAGCTCCGTTGGGTGATTTTAGACTTAGGAGTGTGTCTGGATTGTGTTTTGGAGGAATGTAGCTAAATTAGGCTTGAAATGGTGAAGTTGAATATTTGAGAAGTTTGACCAGAAGTGGACTTTTTGATATCGGGTTCGAATTCCAATTTCTGAAGTTGGAGTAGGTCCGTAATATCAAATATGCCTTGTGTGCAAAATTTGAGGTCAATCAAACGTGATTTGATAGGTTTCGGCATCGGTTGTAAAAGTTTGAAGTTTCAAAGTTCATTGAGTTTGAATTGGAGGGTGATTCATATTTTTTGCGTTGTTTGATGTGATTTGAGGGCTCGACTAAGTTCGTATGGTTTGTTAGGACCTATTGGTATAGTTGGTTGAGGTCCCGTGGGCCTCGAGTGTGTTTCGAATGCTTAACATATTTAAATTTGGACTTATGCAAATTGCTGAAGTTTTCTGGTTTCTGGTGTAATCGCACCTGCGGTGGGGTGACCGCAGGTGCGAACTCGCACGTGCGGAAGGAGGAGCGCAGATGTGTATTTGGGCAGCCCAGGCTGGGTTCGCAGGTGCGGATCTATTTGCGTAGAAGCGACCTTGCTTCTGCGGTGGGATGGTGCGCAGGAGCGGCGAGGGTCGCAAGTGCGGCACCTTGGTCGCAGGAGAGCATCCGTAGGTGCGGCATTTCTCTCGCAGATGCGGACCCAGGGGACTTAAGTTAAGTCCACACCTGCGATGGAAATTCTGCAGGTGCAGCATCGCAGGTGCGATCATAGGCCCACAAATGCGAAATCACTAGGCAGAAAAGGGCCAAGTTCGAGGGTTTTATCCCATTTTCAATTTTGGGACTTTGAGAGCTCGGATTGAGGCGATAATTCAAGAATTTATCAGAGTGAACTTTGGGGTAATGATTCTTAACTCATTTAAGGTTATATTCTACTAATCTATAGTTGTTCTCATCAATTAATTAAGGAATTAGGGGGAAAAAAGGTTGGATGTTCTTCTACTAAGTTTTGAGTTTTGATTCGGATTTCGATAATTTTGGTACGAGTGAACTCGTGAGTGAATGGGTGTGCATATTTTGTAACTTCTACCCGATTCCGAGACGTGGGCCTAGGTCGACTTTTTAGGGCGATCTTCAAATTTTTTGTTAAATTATTGATTTCATTAATTAGATGAGTATATTATAGTTGTATTTATGATATGCAATTGTGTTTGGCTTGATTTGGGCCATTCATCGTCGGATAATCGAGGAAAGGGCATTCTTACGGATTGATTGAGCTTGATTCAAGGTAAGTGGTTTGCCTAACCTTGTGTGGGGGAAATCCTTTTAGGATTTGGTACTGTTGTGATTTATGAGCACCGTGTACATGAGGTGACGAGTACGTACATGGGCGATTTGTTGTAAAACTCGATTTATTTTACTGAGTAGCAACCTGTTTTTCCTTTAATCTGAGTTATACCGTTTAACTAAGTATTAGTCTATTTTCATTCTTAATTGAGCTATTCCAATATGTGTAGTTATATTGTTTAGTCTAATATCGCATGTCTACGTGCTTTAACTTCTTATTTGAACTTTGTGAAGCATGCCTAGTTGATTTCCTTCTTTCCCTTGTTCTTTATCAGTATAACTGTAGAAATCATGTTGTTAACTGTTGTATTTATCAGTTTGAGCTGTGTGTTTACTTTTGAGACTACGAGGCAGTTCCTCGGGAGTTCTCCCTGCATATCTACTTCTGAGACTATGAGGCGGTTCCTCGTAAGTTGTCCTTGTATATTTACTTTTGAGACTACGAGGCAGTTCCTCGGGAGTTCTCCCTGCATATCTACTTCTGAGACTATGAGGCGGTTCCTCGTAAGTTGTCCTTGTATATTTACTTTTGAGACTACGAGGCGGTACCTTGGGAGTTCTCCCTATATATTTACTTTTGAGACTACGAGGTGGTTCCTCGGGAGTTCTCCCTGCACATTTACTTTTGAGACTACGAGGCATTACCTCGGGATTTCTCCCTACATATTTACTTTTGAGACTACGAGGTGGTACCTCGGGAGTTCTCCCTGTATATTTACTTTTATGACTATGAGGCGGTACCTCGAGAGTTCTCCCTGTATATTTATTTTGGGACTACGAGACGGTATCTCGGAAGATCCCCTACTGTTTACCCCTGTGTGTTGTACAGTTGTCTCGATGTGTTTCCTTTTGTTAAATTCTAGTCTCTCATTATAATGTATATTATCTTGGCTTATTTATTATTTATCAGTAGGCCTGACTTGACCTCGTCAATACTCGATCGAGCTTAGGCTTGGAACTTACTTGGTACCGTTGTGGTGTATTCATGCTACTCTTCTGCACATGCTTTGTGTGCAGATCGAGGTGCTTCTTATCAGCCCTCCTATTAGTTGAGAGTGCTTGTTGTTGTACGGAGACTTCAAGGTACATCTGCCGTGTCCGCAGACCTCGGAGTCCCCTTCTATTCTCTCTTATGTCATTTGCCTTCCGTATTTCTTTTATTAGACTCTGGTGTATAGAGATTCTAGTTTCCTTCGGTAGCTTGTGACTTATGATATTTTGGGTTTTGGGAATACTGTGTATTACTAGAGTGTTGGTTATTGTACATGCCAAGCGCCATTGTTACCAATTATTTAGTTATATATTGCAGTTAGTTGTTAAGTTTTACTTCCATTTTGTTATTTTCAGCACTTTGTTAGGCTTACCTAGTCGTAGAGACTAGGTGCCTTCACAACGTCTTACGGAGGGAGAACTGGCTCGTGACAACAACTTCCCAAGTAGTAGTACTTATAAAAATAGCAGTATGACTTTGATATTCATCATATTTAAAAGCGATAATACATTTTTGCATACAATAATTATTATCTATCCAATGACATGTAATTGTCAAATAATCATTTTCATTAACAGTATGGCCAATATCAAAGGTTAGAGAAACTCTATAAGGAAGGTGGTCAAATATAAAACGTATGTATGTCTAATATTATCCATGAAGTCTAAAGATATCATATCTACAAGTACTTCTAGGGCTACATTTAAATCAAGGATTATAAATCCCTTGAATATACATAATAAGATATGATGAAGAAGCAAAAGAAAAAGGTAGACAACCCAAAGCAATTATGTTTTCTAACTCCTCACGATCCTTCATTTTATCATATTTCATAAGTCCTCTAGTACTGGGGTTTAGAGTTCCTTGATTTTCATCTAAGTCAGAGCCCTATTCTATAGGATGAGTAATTCTCAAATGTCTATTAAGTGTCCCAGTCCGCCCTACACTTCCTCCAGTCTTATGTTTAAAATCATCTTTACAAATTTTGCAGATGTCTATCCCGTTGTTGAGATTTCCCTTGACCCAACGGTAGCCCAACAACAGATGCAAGAAATCCTTGACCGGAAGAGGGCTCGTGATGCCGCTCTTAATTTTGGTGAAGGTCCATCTTCCATGAGTCTACAACCTAAGGATAAAACAACAAAAAGAAGACGTACCTCTACGGCTGAGACTCGGGAGAAGCCTTCAAAGAAAAATCTCCAACTGAACCAACCAAAGTGGTCCTTGATGAAGAAGAAAACAATGATGAGGCAGTTTCTCTTCAAAGAAGAACAAAACTAACTCCTCCTGCTCAACCGGGATAAATTCAAAGACTCTTCACGAAAATGGAAATAGTTGAAAACACTGAATCTCGTTTCCGCGCTCCCATTGTTACTTCCGGTCAGAGGAGTTCTACCTTTGATGTTTCTCTAACTTCAACTTTAACACCAGCCGAAACACCATCAAATCCTACCTCCCCACCAGTCCCAACCAAACGAATGGAAGATGTTTGCTTCCCACGGTCAACTGATCATGGGAATATAGAAAACACTTTCCTAGCACCCATCTGAAACCCCGACGAAAATGTAGTGTCATTCTTTCGGTTTTAAATGAGTGCCACTTACTCTCCAAGATGATGGGAGTCGCCAACTACTTAAAGCCAATGGCTTCGAACAAAGATTGGAGAAAAATGGATGCTCTTTCTGCGAGTGTCTAATCAATAACAACATGTACCTTGCTGCTCAGGTATCAATTTAATCTTCCTTTTCTCCCCTTTTCTCTTGCTACACATTGACCTTATAACTTTAATTTTTGACTTTTTAGGCTAACCTTCTTTCCTCCGAGGGCTTACAAAAGATGATCTTGGACAAAGAAGCACTTATCACTGAACGAGATTAGTTTGTTGCTGAACGAGATCAAATCAATAAGCGCCTCCCGATTTTAGAAGTAAAAGTTACTCAAATGGGCAAGCTTGAAACCTGATTTGAGCAATTCGAGCAAGAGAAGACGGTTCATAACCGAGAGGCTTCTCAACTACATGAAGAGCTTAAGGAGTTGAAAGCTAAGTGGGCTGAGCTATAAGATACCATAACTATCATAGCGCAATATGAGTCTGTTTCCATGGAACAAATCAACATTATGGAAGCAAGCTTGCATTCCAAAATCGAGGAGGCTGGTATTGCCGAAAAGAAGAGAGCCAGCATGGTGGAAAGACTCAAAAAGGTCATGGAGCAGAACCACAAACATGGGAGAACAAATACTAACTTTACCCAAACCTATGGCATCGTGAGGGCTGAAAATGAATAGCTACAATCCCAAATCAAGAAGCTTCATGCCAAACTCCAAGATCAAGAACAGTCTTCGAGAAAACTTAAGCAATTTACCACATGAGGAGGAAGACTTTGGAGGAGGCTAAAGAAGGCATTGCAAATATGGATGACTGTATCGCTGAAGCTCTTGAATGGGAGATAACTGCCTTCAATAACATTCCTACTCGGCCCACAACTTCAAGCTCCTCGAACACAAGTTCAGAATCTTTGGGAACCGCAGAGGAAGCTGAAGAAGAAGATAAATATGAAGGTACTGGACCGAATAGGGAACAACCTTTATCTACAAAAGATGCAGAAGATACTTCTCTTAATTCGGACTCCGCCGGCAAAACCAATTAATGTTTTTTTTCTAGATATGGCAAAACATCTATTGAGTTTGGAATTTTCAATAAATAAAAGACATATTTTGCTTAATCACCATGAAAAAATATTCTTTTTATTTGATAAAGCTCAGAATGTTTTACATCCGATAACTTTAATCCCGGGCATTCATACTTATGTTTACGGTGCTCTTGACAAGGACTGTAATGACCTGACTGGTTGTTCTACTTTCTAAATCTTTGTTCCCCTAATTAATACTTCCCATATGTGTATTTACTGTTTTATGACTTGCGGGGATGGTTGACTTGGTTTGGAAGGATTCAGGTTGAAATCGGAACACTTGGTTCCTTAGAAGTGGCCTAAGATGGCCAAGTTTGACTTGAGTAAACATTTTTAGTAAATAACCCCGGAATTGATATCTGACGGTTCCAATAGATTTGTATGATGATTATGGACTTGGGCGTATGTTCGGATCGGGTTTCCGGTGACCTGGGAGCATTTCGACGCTTAATGATGAAAGTTGGTTCATTTAAGGTTTTCAAGTTCTTTGAATTTGGTTTGTAGTAGACTTTGTTGTTATCGAGATTTGTTTAGGATTTCAAGCCTAGAAGTAGGTCCGTCGTGTAATTTATGCCTTGTGTGCAAAATTTGAGGTCAATCAGAGTTGTTTTGGTATGATTCGCCGTCAGTTTTGGAAGTCGGATGTTCATAGTTCTGATAGGCTTGAATTGGGTTTCGATTCATAGAATCGACATTGTTTGATGTGATCTGTAGCCTCGAGTACGTTTGCTATGTGTTTTGGAACTTGTTGGTATATTCAAACGGTGTCCTGAGGGCCCGAGTGTGAATTGGATTGAAATCGGAATATTTTGGACTTCGTTGTTTGTTGAAGCTTCAGTTATTCTGGTGTCTTCGCACCTGTGGATGGTTTGGCTGTAGGTGCGGATGCGCTGGTGCGTGTGGCTCATCGCAAAAGCGAAAATGGCCAGCCCAAACCTAAGTTCGCAGGTGCGGAAACCAGGGCGCATATGCGCATCCACAAGCGTAAGGTTCTTCCGCAGCGGAAATATGAGGGGATGGTGTGGGATCACATGTGCGATCCATTTTTCCACAGATGCAGACTCGCAAAAGCGAGCATTGGTCCCTAGAAACGAGGGCACCTGGCCTAGGCAAGGACCGCACCTACGATGGATTATTTTGCAAGTACGGGGTCGCAGGTGCGACTGTTTGGCCACAGGTGCGACTGTTTGGCCGCAGGTGCGAAAGTCGCTTGGCAGTGGAGTGCTTTTAATTCGAGACTTAGCCTACTTTCCACACACTTTCTCTTGGTTTTGGGAATTTAGAGAGCACTTCTGTGGGGGATTCTCATCAATATTATAAAGTAAGTAAACTCTACTCATCTTTAAGTTAAATACGCGAATTATAGGTAGACTAAACATGGAAAATTAGTGAAACTTGTGGGATTTTGTGAAGAACATAGGGTTTAGGTTAAATTGAGAGTTGTCATGGATATTGTTGTGGAAATGGGAATAAATTATATATTTTTGTACGTGAGGTTATGGGTAATATTTATTTAAAATAATTTTCGAAATCTGGGCACGTGGGCCCGGGGATGAATTCTAGGAATCTTCCAATTTGGGTTGGGTAATTACTCTAATAGTTAAATTATAGACTTTTGAGCATATATTGATTAATATATACAATATTTGGCTAGTTTCAGATTGCATGGCACCGATTTAAGTCTTTAGCTTGAATTGTGGAATCGGAAGAGAACTTGAAAATGAGGTAAGTCTCTTGCCTAACCTTGTAAGGGGAAATTCTACCCGTAGGTACTATAAATAATTGTTTTGCTAATAATTGTGGGTGCTACGTGCGCACGATGTGAGAAGAGTCCGCATGTAGCTAAAAATCATGCTTATGCCCGGATAGTTTTAGGACTCTACCATGCATTACTTGTATTATTTATACTCAACTTGCTAGTTTAATTACTTAAATTATATTTTGTATTTGATAAAGGAATCGTAAAGACAAAACTTCAGTACTTTGAGTTTTGGAAGGTTACTTGACCGTTAGTGGATATTATGCCTCCTTGTGCATTATTCTTGTAGTAGCCATTAATCGGAGTTCGTAGAGTATTCTCTATTCTTGTGGATTAGGCCGAACGTCGCAGCAGTATACTAAATGCATCTATGGTTCGCGTCGGTCGACCCTCGACAGTGTACATATCATTTTGGACCGGTTTATGTACTCACACTATACTTCTGCACTAATCATGCAGGATCTAAGGGAGGTGCATCAAGTGGCCATTCAGGCGCGTACCCCCGTTACCCATAGGCTTAGTGGTGAGCTGCTCTCTATGCCCGTTCTGCAGTGCCCGGAGTCTCTTCGCACTGTATTTATTTTCTATCTATCTTACTCCAAGCAATAATATAGGAGGTTTTGTATATTCTACTAGTTTGCTCATGCACTTGTGCCACCGGATTTTGGGAGTATTCTAGTAGATATTTTATAGTTTTGGGTACTAAATTCACTATTTTACTCTTTCATTATTTTATGCTTTACTTTACTATAATTTCCAATTAATAGTTATCTTAATAAATAATATCAATTACTTTAAAAATATTAAAATGAACAATTACATAGATAGTTCACCGTTGGCTTGCCTAGCGGCGACGTTGGGCGCCATCACGGCCTATAGTGGGAATTGGGTCGTGACAGCTTTGTATCAGAGCTCTAGATTCACATAGGTCTCATAAGTCAGTAGCGGGCCTAGTAGAGTCTTGCGGATCGGTGTTGAGACGTTCGTACTTATCTTCGAGAGGCTATAGGGTGTTAGGAAATTTCTCTTTCTTTATCTCCTATCATGCAGTTGATGTTGTGCTAAATATATTTCTCTTATTCTCTTACAAATGGTAAAAATGCGCGAGGTAGATGTACCCGACCATGGAGGAGTTGTTCCCTATGTTGTTAGAGGCAGACGCTAAGGGAGGGCTCCAGCTCCTGCCAGAGGACGAGGGCGTCCTAGAGTTGCTCCTGTTGTGCCACTAGTGGATCCAGTGGAGGATCATGTTATTGAGGGGCATGGCGAGGCACCTGCAGCTGAGCCGGACCTGATGGATTTCATGTCTGCACCGGGATTCCAGGAGGTCATGGGCCATATGTTGATGTTCATGGACTCTATGATGCATACTGGTTTATTTCCAGCGGACCCAGCCAAATCTCATGTAGGAAGGGGAGAACATACCCCTACCACTCAAGCTCTAGGGAATGCTGCTGTCATATATCAGACCCCGATTGCACTATACGTGGGCAAGGCTCAGCCAGTTGCAGCGGCTATACCAGAGCCCAGACTAGCCGCGACCGGCGAGCTGCAGAAGCTATTGGATAGATGGATTAGGCTATATCCTCATGCCTTTTGCGGTGAGCTATATGAGGACCCCCAGGACTTTATTGATCATTGCAGGGACAGACTTCACAACATAAGAGTATTAGAGTCCCACGGGGTGGACTTTACCACCTTTCAGCTGGAGGGGCAGGGCCCGTAGATGGTGGCGGTCCTATTTTCTCAGCAGACCAGCAGGTTCTCCTCCCTTGAATTGGGACCAGTTCACATATCTCTTTTTGGAGAGATATATCCAACTCTCTTAAAGTAAAGAGTTACGGGGTCAGTTCGAGCGGCTCCAGCAGGGTCAGATGTCTGTGACCGATTATGAGGCAAGGTTCTCTGAGTTGTCTCACCATGCACTTATGATACCCCCACCGATGCAGAGAGAGTGTAGAGATTAATTTCGGGCTTGAACTATGATATTAAAGTCACTATGGGTCGAGAGATTGAGATGGGGACTCCTTACGAGTAGGTTGTGGAGATAGCTCGGAGGATTGAGGGCATTCGTCAACAGGGCCGAGAGCACGTGCCGAGGGACAAGAGGTCTCGATATTCTGGAGGGTTTAGTGGTTCTCCGTCTGGGGACAGAGGTCAGTTTGTGAGGGGCCAGTCTAGTAAGCCCACATATCCAGTACTGCCGCCTTCTCAAGGTGCTCCAGTGCGGCCCTATTTTAGCTCTATTCTAGAGAGCTCCTACCGTCCACCGGTGATTCAGGGTTCTTCTAGTAGGTGTTCAGGTCCCCAGGGTCTGACTCGGGGTCAGACATCTTCCGCACTGAGAGGTTGCTTTGAGTGCGGGGAGCTTGGTCATGTGAGGAGATTCTGCCTAGGCTTCGGGGCAAGGAAGTACAGCAGGGTCATCAGCATATGATTATCTCACCAACTATCGCACCAGCCGTCTGACCGCTTAGAGTTGGAGGGCAGGCGAGTAGGGGTCGCCCTTGAGGTAGAGGCCAGTCAGGTGGCACTCCAGCTAGGTTTTATGCCTTTCCAACCGGGTTATTTCTTTGTTAAAGGCTCGAGATATGGTCGAGAAGGGTTGGTTGTATTATCTGGCTTATGTTTGGGATACTGCTGTAGAGACTCCCACGATTGATTCAGTCCTATGGTGCGGGAGTTCTCCGATGTGTTTCCTTCTAATCTACCAGGCATGCCACCATCGATTTCTGTATTGATTTTTCACCAGGTACCCAGCCTATCTCTATTCCACCATACCTCATGGCTTCGAAAGAGTTGAAATAACAGCTTGAGGAGTTGCTAGCAAAGGGGTTATCAGACCGAGTGTATCGCCTTAGGGTGCACCAGTATTGTTTGTGAAGAAGAAGGGTAGGACTATGCGAACGTGCATTGATTACCGGCAGTTGAACAAAGTTACCATTATGAACAAGTACCCGTTGCCGGGTATTGATGATTTGCTTGAACAGTTACTGGGTGCCAAGGTGTTCTCTAAGATCGACTTGAGATTGGGGTATCATTAGCTGAAGCTTTGTGGTTCAGATATTCCGAAGACGGCTTTCCGGACTAGATATGGCCACTATGGGTTTCTAGTGATGTCCTTAGGCTTGACCAACGCCCCGGTGACATTTATGGATTTGATGAACCGAGTGTTCGGGCCATATATTGACTCATTTGTCAATGTCTTCATTGATGACATATTGATCTACTCGCATAGCATGGAGGAGCACGATCAACATTTCAGAGTTGTGCTTCAGACCTTGCGGCAATAGAAGCTATATGCTAAGTTCTCCAAGTGCGACTTCTGGTTAGATTCTCTAGCATTCTTGGGGCATGTTGTATCAGGAGACGGTATTAAGGTATATCCTTGGAATATCAAGTCAGTCCAAAGTAGGCATCGTCCTACCACGGTGACCGAGATCAGCATCTTCTTGGGGTTAGCAGGTTATTATCGTCATTTCGTGGAGGTCTCCTCATCTATTATGGCACCTTTGACTAGAATGACCCATAAGGGTGCTCCATTTCGATGATCCGATGATTGCGAGGTGAGATTTCATAAGCTTAAGACCGCATTAACTACAACAGCGGTGTTAGTGTTGCCTTCTGGTTCATGGATGTATATTGTGTATTGCTACACTTCACGTGTTGGCCTAGGTTGTGTATTGATATAGGAGGGGCGGGTTATTGCATATGCTTCACGTCAGCTGAAGCCCCACGAGAAGAATTACCCCATACATGATTTGGAGTTGGTCGCGATAGTTCATGCTCTCAAGATCTAGAGGCATTATCTTTATGGGGTTTCTTGTGAGGTTTACACTGATCATCGCAGCTTGCAACATTTGTTCAAGTAGAGGTATCTCAACTTGAGGCAGCCCAGGTGGGTTGAGTTACTAAAGGACTATGATATTGCCATCCTTTATCATCCATGCAAGACGAATGTGCTAGCGGATGCCTTGAGCAGAAAGGCCGAGAGTATGGGTAGTTTGGCATTCATTCCAGTAGAGGAGAGACCCTTGGCTTTGGACATTCAGCCCTTGGCTAATAGACTTGTGAGTTTTGATATTTCGCAGCCCAGTCTGGTTCTTGCATGCATTGTGGCTTAGTCTTCATTATATGAGCAGATCAAGGCTCGTCAATACGATGATCCGCACTTGCTGGTTCTTAGGGAGACGGTACTACAGGGTGGAGCCAAGGAAGTTACTATTAGTTAGGATGATGTTCTGCGACTTCAGGGTCGTCTATGTGTTTCTAATATTGATGGATTGAGGGAGAAGATTCTAGAGGAGGCACATAACTCTCGGTATTCTATTTATCCATGTGCTACTAAGATGTATCGCGACCTGAGGTGACGTCCAAATACACTACTAAAAAGTAAATGGACACGGTCGCATGTAATATAATTTACCCAACTATGAGTCGGGGTCGAATCCCACAGAGAATAATATGTAGGCGATTAGGCGTGTAAGAGAATTATCACTTATTATGCTAAGCCAAACACTTAGAATGATTTTGAAAAAATATTTATAACTGATTGCAAAAATGTAAACTAACCTAGAAAGCAAGTAAATGATCAATGGCTAGAAGCATGGATACATGGGGATTTACACTCAAGTAATGATCCAATGTATTTCACGATCTTATAAATATGAGTGAGTTTATGTTAATTAGCCTCAGGTAATAATTATATATTAGCTTCTTCCGAACACTAACAAGACTTCCTAATTGAATTATCTCTAAAACAATTAAGAGATTAAGCACACCCGAATATGGCTACAAATAGTTCAATCCTATCCCTAGGTAGAATATATAAAATGAGGGTTAACGCCTCAAGTTCTTATTAATAAATCTTTTCCAACCCCAAATTATCTTTTTCAAAATTAATTCGAAGTAAATGGGCGAGTCCTAGGGTTAGCTAATCCATTTGGAAATATTAAAGAACAAGAATAATTAAAGAAATAATAACTCACTTTATAATAAATAAAAATCGTCCAATACATAAGCACAACAAGATATTTAATCCACACTTTAAATATGAATATTCCCATAAACAAGATTCAGATGTTGAAAAAAATACTACACACTTAGATATACAATACAAAGTAAGGAAATGAAGAAATGAACATAAATGGGTAAGAAATTCTCAACCAAATGCGTCAAATCTTCAAGTCCCAAGTGTGTGTGCAAGAACCCTAGCTCCCAAACTTGTGTTCTCTAGTCAAGAGACTAAAAATAAGCCAAAGGATCCCTTTCCAATAAGCTAGGTCGTGTATTAAATGGTTTGGGGGTCAAAAATGTGAAATTCCAGAACTGTCCAGTTTTTCCGCCCATTTCTTCTTCGCGTTAATGATCATACCTTTGCGTTCGCGAAGGTTTGTTTTCTACAGCTTCGCATTCGCATTCGCGAAGGTTTGTTTTCAACAGCTTCGTGTTGTCTTCCTACTGCTTCGCTTTCGCGAAGGGTTGGCTTCCTGCTGCTTCGCGTTCGCATTACATCTTCGCATTCGCGAAGGGTAATTCACTGGGCAGATTTCCATTGTTCATTTTAGCTCTTTTTTGGCTCGTTTTCACTTGGTTTCTTCACTATCACTCCTAAATCACATAAAACCTGTAAACTATAAGTAAATGACATTAAACACATGATTTTGTCAATCAAACATAGAAAAAATCTAAGATTAAAGACAAGATAAGTTGGTAAAATACCCACTTATCAAACCCCCAAATTTAACTATTACTTGTCCTCAAGCAATCAAAGTACAAAATCTCCTTCCAAGTATTTAATTCAATAGTGCATCAATATCATACCAAGTCAAAAAGTCTACTTTAAGCACAAACACATGATTTTAATTGGTACCAATAATTAATCCAAGGCATGTGAATCACCAGCAACTTCTTAAGAATATTATTTCATTTCAAGTGATCAAAAGCCAAGTTAGTCAAAGTAACAATCAAGTCATGGCACTAAATCTTCAAAATTTGCCTCTTCGTTATAAAACGACTTTTCTTTTGTTCATTCTTTTCAATTGGAAAATGGAACAAATTAACAACTCAAATCTTAATGTGCCCTCACAAGAAAGAGAGAATCCCACACTCATAAATTGCAATCAAAACATAAATGGGATATCAAATAAAAAGAATTAACTCTCTCTCATAAAGATTTTCAAATGCACCCAAGTAGTACCATAGGCTTTCCCTTCATGTATTTCTCCACTAATATAGACACACTTAGTTCAAAATCAATTAGGACTTAAAGGGCTGTAGTGTAGGCTTTTGGTTAAGGTAGGGCACAATTTTGGTTAGAGTGACTCAAAACCTTCCTAAGCACTACATTTTTTCAACAATCAAAGTATACTTCCTTCAACAACTTTTCCACCCTTTCTTCATTTTTCATTTCATCACCTAGTCTTTCATTTATTCACAATTCCTTATTTTCTTTCCTTTTTCTTCTTTCTTTCTTATATATATATATATATATATATATATATATTTCTTTTTATCCTTTAACCTTATAAACTACTTCCACATCACAACTCTTCCAACCGTCACCCCCAAACTTAGGATTTTAGCCTATATTCACACATTCAAAGCACTTAGAGAGGTGGGATGCCAAAGGATAGATCAATAAAGAACAAAAGGTCAAAGCTTGTAACATGGTAGTAAAGAACAAAAGGTCAAAGTGGTAAAGTTGATTTGCGTCGTGTCACGGCGTTAAATGCAACGCTTGGTGGGAGGCAACCCATCATTTTTAAAATTTGTAGTCGTTTTTGAAATTTTCTTTTTTTAGAATAGCTTAGTATATTATTTTTGACTAATCTGCCAAGTTTTAGATTTTTTGGAGTTGAATTAAGGAGGTTGAGGTATTGGAACGAGACAAAGCAGTGGTTGCACAGTTGTGGCATTAAGAAATCTGGTGCAACCGCTTTTGCGAAAATATTAACGCAGAAGCGGCCCCGCAGAAGCGCCCAAGTCATCGCAGATGCGCCTAGATCACATAAATGATCCTTTCTTTGCAGGAGCGCTCATGCAGAAGCGTGTTTTACACCACAGATGTGGAAGCTTCGCAGAAGCGACTTATTAACCGCAAAAGAGTAGGCGCAGAAGCGGTTGATTCCTCGTAGATGCGACGCGTCGGGTAATTTTAAAGAGTCCATATCTCTCACCAGATAATATCATCTGCTCTCAATCTCAACTCCTCAACCCAAAACCCCTCTCATCTATCACATAGTTGCTAATAAACCTCTCCATTACTCTTGATTTCTACTTCTCTCACACAAGACAATCAGGTAATCGTCTTCGCCTCTCTCTCAACTGCTCACTTTTCGATTTTCGTTTTCTTCTTCTTCACAGTCAATTCCCACAACCCCATTTCCTTCTAATTAGTGTTAATATTAGGGGTGAGGACATTGGTTGAGAGTGTGTTTGTGTGTGTTGTTGATGATGAAAAACAATTTTGGGACGTCTGAGTACCTAATTTGTTTAAAGAAGTATAACATTCTTAGTGCCCACTAAATGTTCGACAAATTGTCCAAAAGAAATTTTGTTGCTAGGTACCTTAAAATCACGTTTAATCAAGTCGTACAATCATCTAGTGCACTAATTTAGAAGTCTTGAGTATAAATTGTGTGCTAAAATCATGTTTAGAAGTGAACGAAATGGACAGTTGTTGGGTGTTTTTGAAACCCCTGATGAACACTGCAAAAGTGAAAAAAAGGCCGCAAAAACGGCCTCGCACCTGCGATGCATTTTCCGCAGGTGCGATTTTCTGGTCAGTTGTGCAAGTTCGCAGAAGTGATAGGATTTTCGCATAAGTGGAACCACACCTGTGAGGCTTTTTCTGCAGGTGCGGTAACTGGGCAATTTGTGCAAAACCAGTGGCTATGGAATTTTGACTTGCTGGGCCCGTTTGGCTTGATTCTTTAGCCTAATTGCATTGTTTTGAATTGCTTAACATGATTATAATTCTCGACTAACTTGGTTTTGATTTTTTAGGTATTTTAAGCTTCAAAAATGGAACAAAACACAAATGAAAATGCGGCGTTTCATCATGAAATTAAGGAAGAAGCTGAGGAGGAACAATTCGACACTAAATGACTTGTCTGCTGATTGTCATCATCGATATTATGAAAACCTTCTTACAAAGAAGGTCGTACTTGAAAATGAAATCTCCGAGGATAAATTGGCCGAGTTACTTCTAGATTTTTATGGCCGTCTACAGACTACCAGGTGGTCTTGTTTCATGCCTACTCCGTGTAAGGCCAATGAGGAGTGGGTTCGTGAGTTTTATGCAAACCTTAAGCATACAAATTTCAATGACTCACAACTCACGATAAGAGGCAAAACAGTGCGGTTTGGCACTGAACAAACTAATGATATTCTAGGGCTTCCTGACCATCCACTAGAGCCTGTACGAGAAAATGATCGTTGCTCAAATGGATATTGTCTAGTTTCTAAACTTTATACAGCTGACATGAGAGCAAAGTGGTCCAACAAGAGAAAGGGTTTGAATTTCATCGACTTCACAGTTGAGGCCAAGATGTGGCTCTACATCATTTGCAACAGAGTATCACCGTGTGGAAATGTTTTGGATGTTTTATATGGCAGGGCCCTGATGATCGCATGTATACTTGATGGCATTCATGTGAATGTCAGTCATTATATCCTTGACGTGCTAAATCATGGGAAGACGCGTGTTCGGGGCATTAAATGCGGAGAGACAGACATCTAATCAATCATCAGTGGCCTTCAAAAGGAATTATAGTAATTCCCGCCAAAAGAGTATTTCTACCAACTTCTCAGTAACACAAAGTTATGTCACCAGAAAGCATATGGACTATCTGTATTAGGTAAAATATGTTATGGCACGTAAAACACAAGAAGAGGACACGTGGAACCCAAGACGGGGACGACCAAACACTGGACGCAGCTATTCTGTTTGTCATCAGAAGAGATAACGGTCATAAAGGCATTAAATGCTTTGCGCCCGGTAGCATTTAATAAGGAATATTTTACAGCATTAAGAACGACGGTCTGTTATAGAAAATTTGGTATTTATGTTCACCGTTACGTATTCATCAATGGTCCTCATAATTGACATTAAAGAAGGGCACGATCCTAGTACATTCTTCATAGCTATAAATAATAAGCTCAGTGATCATTGGAAGGATAAGAATTTTATGGCTAAACTTACACTGTATTCTATATAAAATTTAATACAATTTTATTTTCTTGCTTTCTGATCTCATCATTGATGTGTCCGGAAACCGTATTCACGGAATCACCATCTTTGCTATTGCACCTATATTCTAAGGCTAAGTATTGTATATTTCTTCGATTATTATATTACTTCAAGATCAAATTAGTTCACTTGTCTAAAAATCACGTATAAATTCAATTGTACCATTATACGGATAAACACTTACTCCACCTAAGACTTTTGATGTTGATCCTGGGTTTGAGTGTTTCAATATGCAGAAGAGTGTCGCCCCATTGATGTTATAGTTTGACTTGAGGAAATTGGGAGGTCAACAACATTATAATTTGATAAATAATCATGTTGATGATGTTACCTAAAAAGCTTTTGATGTCATCATACTTGTGACTACATCTGGCTTTCCTGATTTCCCAACAAATGAACAGAGGTAGACAACACATAAGAACTGTATGAACTCTATTCTTTGTCTTGCTCAGCCACCATGTAATAAGAGTATCTCTTATTCCTCCTTGTCTAATAGTAATACCACAGTTATTGGAGAAGTATTTCCAAACTGTGTCAGGTAGCTCTCTTTCTTTGAACAGATGATTCACACTCTCCATGTTTCCTGTTTTGCAACAAATACACTTTGAAGGTCCATGAACTTTAAATCTTTGCAATGCTTCATTAGTAGGAAGTTTGTTGTCCATGAATGTCACAACCTAAACCGTAGGGCCACGATGGGCACCCGGCACCTTACTCAACCGAGTACCAACATAACATATTTTTCTTATCATACCATCATGGATAAGTGGGCCATAAGGCCCGTCATGAGATAACTAGAATAAAACATAAGAGAATACTATACATAGGATGACCCAACATGGTATACAAACTCATAAATGTGACATATGTCTACAAGCCTCTAAGAGTACATAAACCTCATAAAGGCCAAGACAGGGCCCCGCCATACCAATCTATACATGTCCAAAGCATAATGACCAAATAGGCAACTCTGGAGCAAGTGGAGTGCACCAACACCTTCCGCTGAGCTGATAGCCTACTAGGGGGACTGTCAACCTGTCTATCGGAATCTACGGGCATAAAACGCAGCATCCCCAGACAAAAGGGACGTCAGTACAAATAAAGTACCGAGTATGTAAGGCATGAAAAGCAGCATATAAAAGACATGAAAGAAACATGGAGTAAAGAACTCAACTTGAAAGTTTGAATAGCTCTGCGAATCATGAAACATTTATAATGACATGCATATGTGTATAAATATCATACAATGTATAGTTATATGCATACATAACGTCATCAAGCCTCTGAGGGCATCCCACCATATCATCTCGGCCTTTGTGGGCAAAATCATCAACGTATACCAGCTGATCAAGTGGTGGTACGTATATAACGTCGTAACCTTTTCCTAGACCCCATCTACATATAATATATGCTTATATAATGTCATCTGGTCATGAGTCAATATAAATGTATAAATGAATGCAATGCATAATGAAGTAAGTCAATAAGATCTTTCGGAATCTCATAAGATCATTATGCTTTCGGATAAACTTTATTAACTTACTTATTTTCTGAGACCCATGATCAGACGATAAAATAATAGGACACATGGGGAATCAATAACATAGGCAACCCTAGTAATTCTAAGAATAGAGTCACTTGTGAAAGTTGTATGTTTGCTCATTTCGTCTTATCATATGGATCATGCCAAAAGGAAAGAAATGATAGCCTTAACATACCTTAACTCCGTTGAGTCCTTAATAACTTCTAAGTAATTTTTCAAACAACTCAACTCATTCTACCATAGCATAAAAAGATTCAAAATCAGTGCCGAGTAAAGGCTAAGTCTGCAACTTAAATTAGTAGCTCGTTTATATAAATTTGGGCAGCATCTCCCCTGTAAACTTACTTTACCAAGTACATCAACCAACACGAACCCATACAACCTTCACATATATACTTTCAGTACCACAACACAAAACAATCTACACAACAACAAGTGCATAAACATCACCAACGAAATTACTATTTAACATGATAAACGGCAAGCTCAAATTGAATTCCTTTTGAACCCTTTAACCCCAAAGTCATTTATTCATTAACTTAAAAACATATACATCATGATATTAAATATAATGGAAGGACTTCTAACCTCCTATTCATCTCCTAATTCACCCTTAAACAGCCCAACAATCTAACAACAACAACAAGAAGTATAATTTTTCATTGTTATGTTGTCCTTTCTCTTCATACTCACAGTACCAACAACAAGTTCGACATTTAGACAATATTTTATAATAACAAAATTATAAGAGAGTCATTTTCAAGGGTTTCCAACCATTTATAGTTTATGGAAACCATCTTTCCAAAACAGTCCACTAAAAATAATAATATCTCAAACTATTTCAAGTCTCCTCTTGTACTATTTTGCTCAAATAATGCAACCAACACATAAACAACCTCAAGAACATATAGTAGGATATTATACTAATCTTAACCAGTAAAAAGAATACAAAATTTCAGCCAAGCATAGCCCACAACTATCCTCAATGACACCACAACACTATAGGTGTTGTATTCTCTTCTTGAATCAACCTTTGGTGTGTAAACACTACTAGTTCGCCTTGAAAATATAATATATACGAAGGAGGGACTTAGTATTACCTTAATCAACAATAAAAATACGAAACCTGAGGTTACTTCACTTGAATAATCCTCCAAAACAGCCACAAGATAAAGGACTACGATCTAGCAAGCACCACGGGATCTCTAGCATTGGATTCATGTTTTTCTCTTTGATTTTCACTCTAGAATCATGGAGAATTCTTTGAGAGTGTTGTGGGATAGTATAGGGTCTGGTTGGGTTGAAACATGACCCCAAATGAGCCTTGGCCCGATCTTTAAAGGTTGGAGAATCACCCACCGGCTAAGTGGGTCCTATGGGAGCTGCTTGCGCAGTCTTGCAAAACTACGAATATCTCTCTACTCCGACGTAGTATCGATGAACTGTTTAATGAGTTGGAAACTTGACTCATAAAGATTCAATTTTGTATATGTATCATCCCTTAATTCTAAGTATATTATGAGCAAAGCTCAGCTACATTTGACCTAACTTTCAGCATATTATGAATGTAACTTGTGATGACCTTTGCCAACTTTTGTTCCAAGACTTGCTTGACTCCAAAACGTAATATACGACTATCATACGACTAGAATAACTCATAACATAATCTTATTATCATGTTAGGCACCCTAGTCTCACCCCAAAAGTATATGTTATAACTTTTCCCGCTTGTCGACTTTCGACAAAACTTATTTTCTTCAATTCGTTTAGCTTCTAAACCTTCCAACACACTTGGTTCTTGTTATTCATGATCTTAAAGATTTGTAACCTTCAAGGTAACTTAATTAACTTACTTTATGAACTTTCAAATATGATCTCATTTCTAAGCTCGCATCAATTGACTTATGACGTACTCTCACGTACGAAAACATGGGGTGTAACAATTAACCTGAGCATAAAAAGAAAAGAGATCTTGTAAGGTATTTCTTTTGCCAGATCTTGGAGACAGTAAAAGTAAGACTTCTAGTGTTTCTTAGTACTTGTCAAGCATATTTAGTATTAAAAAGACCAATTTGATTTGGGGTCCAAATAGGAAAATTAGTGTTATATTTCAAAATCCCAATGATAGCAATACGACTAACAATGTAGTTTGGAAGAACAGTATGCAATTTGGTAACATTTCAAGCCCTGTTACTGATGAAATCAGAAACTCCAATCTTGTTTGAATGATAAGTATTTGGAAAAAATTGAGCAAGAGGCCTAGAGCCAAGCTAGTTATCCCACAAAAATGAAATATTACCTTTGTCGATTTTTCAAACAATAAAATTTTCACAAAGATTTTTGGAATCAAAAAGTCTTTTCCAAATATGAGATTGTCCTGAAGCCCCTTTTTTTTTGGAGACAGGATGAGTTCTTGGACAATATTTGTTTTTCAAAAAATTCTTTCCAAAGAGAATCTTTTGTTATGAAATTCCACCATACTTTGATACCAAGGGCGTGACTGATATCTTAGATGGATCTAAAGCCTACCCCACCTTCTAAAGTAGGGAAGCATAGTTTCCACCAAGCAATCCAATTCATTTTCTTTTTACCCTCCTCATCACTCCAGGAAACATTAGTCATAAGTTGTTCAATTTGCTTAATGGTAATTTTGGGGAGTATGATTACAGAAAGAATATGTAAGGGAATGGAAAAAAAGACAGATTTAATAAGAATAGTACAATCTTCATGAGATAACATTGTATCTTGTCAACCCTGCATTCTATTAGCAACCTTAGAAACTATGTTTCCAAAGTAGATAGCTTGTTTCCTTCCATTATAAGTAGGGGCTCCTAAATAATTGAAAGAAAATTTTTGTTGTTCATAGCTTGTTATCTGCTTGATATCATTAATGACAAATTGAGTAGTATTGGGGCCCACAAAAAATAAGACTTTTTCTTGTTAATAAGTTGACCGAAACAGCTTTCATATATAACTAGCTTATTCATCATACTCATTAGAGATAAAGGATCTCCGGAGGAGAACAAAATAATATCATCTATAAAATTGAGGTGAGTAATAATAGGACAACCTCTATTAACATTATAAGGAATAAAAGCATCATCCTTAATTGGTCCATAAGAATAGAAAGTAATTCAGAGCTAATAATAAAGAGAAGGAGGAGAGATAGGATTACTTTGCTTGATTCCTCTACTGAATTTGAAGAAATTATGCCTTCGACCATTAATTTTAATGGAATACCAATTATTATAAAGAAGCCTCCAGATCATGTCAGTCCAATAATCAAAGAAGCCAAACCTTTTTAATACTTGACAAAAGTATTTCCAATCTACTCCATCAAATGCTTTAGCCATATCAAGTTTTAATACTACATTTCCATTTATATTATTCTTACCAATGTTATGCACTATTTTCTGGGTTTGCATAATGTTATAAGAGATAGATCTATCTTTAAGAAATCCATCTTGATTTGGTGAGATTATTTTATGTATCACCTTTGCAAGCTTGGTGTTCATTATCTTATAGATGATTTTACAGCTAAAATTGCTTAGACTTATAGGTCTTAGCTTAATATACCTCTGGGGTTCTCAACTTTGGGAAGAAGGATGAGACAAGTGTGAGTGAGTGCATTTGGTAATTAAGTACCTGCAAAGAAATCACAACTAATTAGATAAAGATCCTTAGCAATGATTTCCCAACAATGTTGGTAGAATTTTCAAGAAAGACCATTTGGCCCAGGAGCATGCGAGGACTTAATGAAAGACATCATCTTTTATTTCTTCCAAGGTAGGAGGGGTTCCAAGCTTTGCATTGTTATCTTCAGTGATCACTTTAGGTAAACACTTGAGGATGCTCAAGTCCCTTTGTTGTCTTGAATCAGTAAACTGCTTGCCAAAGAAATTTATGGCTTCATTGACTATATCCTCATTGCTTTCAACACATGTATTGTCTTCTTTTTTCATTTTCTTGAGAGTCAGCTTCTTTCTTGAGAGTCAGCTTCCTTCTTTTAACATTCATGATACAATGAAAAAATTTGGTATTTGCATCTCCTTCTTTAAACCATTTCATTCCTGCTTTTTGTCTCCAATAAGCTTCTTCCTTTTTGGTGTGCAGAATCAGCTCAGCATTTGCCTTATTCAGCTCCATCCTATTAGTTTCACTGTTGTCTTGAATGTATCTTTGTTCCCTATCATCAACAATATTTTCCATGTCTTTAGTCTTGTCAAAATTTTTGCCAATATGATTCTTAGACCACCAGGACAACTATTTGCAAATACTTTTAAGTTTCATATGGAATTTCTAGAGAGGAGATCCTGATGCTTCAATCTCCCAAAGCTCTTCCCTTTTATATTCTTTGCACTTGGCATAAACTGTTGTGACAAAAATTGTAGTCCCATGATCATTGATACTACAAGTAACTTGTTGCTCAGTATCTTGGACAATGGTGTAATCAAATAGTTGATCACTGAAAATCCATATTTTGTTGTTACAGTTGGAGTAAGCAAACTGGTACCCCAGCCATCTTTTAAATTTATCATTTTTTTATTTCCCTCGTTAGTTAAACGGAAGTAGAGTACAAATTATGGGCTCTTTTTTATGAAGTCCCGGGAATTTTGGACGATAATTCAAATTTAACTTGAGCCTTAAAGAAAAGTTCAAAGATTTATCTCGATCGGGGCACATGAGCTTGTTTGTTTATACCTGTATGGAACTGGTAAGAGATAATTACCTGAAGTTGTAAAGTTTGGCCATGAAGATAAAATGAAAAAAGGGCCAAGAATCATTTTTAGGAAATTGCATGCCTTGTGCGTCGTGCCAGTAACGCGCAAGAAGAAAACTGGCAAATTCCCACAGCTACCATGAATCGTTGCCTCTACCACACGAGGAAGGCTGGCAGGTCGTGTGGCACTCGTGCGGCGCGCCACTGGCGTAGGAGGATGGATTTCATTGTAACATATAATTACTTCACAGTGGAAAGAGGAAATGTTAGAACAAATTTTTGGGAGCTTGGAACAAATAAGAGGGCTCGGTCTAAGGCAATTAGTAATCAAGGTGAGTTTCCTTGGGGTAATTTTGAGTTGATTTCAAGGATTAAAAGCTACCAACTCTACTAAAAACGCGTGTTTTTCGATGGAAAAATCGAAGGGACATCGTCAGCAATCATGAATTTCCAACAAAAAATTGAGTGGACGTAGTCTGCCGGAGATAATAACCTCAGTAGAAATAACGGACAGGACTCTATGAAAATTTCGGATCGACAATCCGTTAACTAAATTAAAAACTCTTCAATATTTTCTAACAAGCTGGTAGAAAAAAGGTAAATAACGAACGAACTCCGTCGATATTATGCATAGGCAAAAATCAAAAGTATACATACCTATATTTTGAATAAGTAGGCAACACGTACGGACACCAAAACTCATAACACACGAAATAATTTCTTCTCAAATGCAAATCAGATTATATATTCTTATCAACGACGAGACAAAAGGCCAAATCTTTTCTCAAACTCAAATCAAATTTTATTTTCAAGTTCTTTTTTCCATCTTTAGTTGGAACAAAGCATCAAACTATAGGTGAATTGTAATGGATACATATTTACGGAAGAAGATAGAGACATTTTCTATTAATTCCAATAATGAACAACGTTGACGAGAACAAGAAAAAAACTAAAATAAAAGGAAAACAAGAATGAAGGAAGGTTTCATAAAGCTTTAACAAGAGCTAACTTACATATGACGACACACTGATAAGTGTACAAATTGCAGGCATACTGGAGGATTGGACATTAACGAAGAAATCTAACTCAAAAAGGAGTAATCCAGCTCAAAAAGGCAAGAAGGAGAAAAGAAAGCCAAAGTGCAGTCCCCAGAAGAAAGTGCGGCCCACAGAAATGCATGTGCAGCCGTAAAACAGGCACCTGAAGCTTCAGAGCATTTTGAAGAAGTGCGGTCCGCACACTAAATTATGCGGTCGCAAACGTTGGTCGCACTGACAAGATTTTATAAGTTTAGAGAAGGTGCAAAATGACCAAGTGTGAAGCCCTGCCAAAGTGAACCCGCAGATGAAAACGTGCGATCGCAGATGGAATTGTGCGGCTGCAGAATTCCTCCAATCTAAAGAAGAGAAGAAAAGCGCAGACCGCACATGGAATTGTGCGGCCGCAGAACCTCCCAAAGGGCATTTTTGTCAGCAAATTTCAGGGCACTATAAATAGACGGCAAATACGTTTTTAGGCAAGTTTTGAATTATAATCAGTTGTAGCGGTTATCTTTTGTTGTTTTGGGAAAGTTGTGACTATATTGGGTGAAGAATCATTAGTTTTATCATTTTAATCTTAGATTATGGATTTAATTAATTCTTCTTCTTTATTTTCTTCACTTCCTAGCATGAGTAGCCAGATTTTCTCTAGGTTGTGACCCAACCCTAGTATGTAAATCTTATGGGTTATTAATTTTAGTGCTTGTTTATGATTGGGTATTTGTTATTTAGCCTTGTTTATGCATTATTTCTAGGATTAATGGTTGCAAATATTGATTCATGCCTTTTTGACTTGCTTCTTACTTGAGAAAGAAGGACTTAGTCCAGAAAAACTTGACTAACAAGAAATTGGGTTAGTTAAGATTTAGACTAGTCTAATTAAAGGGTTTGAACTAGATATAGGAAAAACACGAATTGAGCTCATATCAATTGTTTGAATTGACAACCAATTGGACTTGAGAAAGCTATTTTGGGCATAACCACTCTATAACCGAGAGTAGTGAGTTGGGTAATTGAGATTTGAGAGTCATAATACAGCTCGATCAAAAAAATAAGTATTAACGTAATTTACTCATTAGGTTAGCACCTAGGCGAATGTTATATCCCTAGGCTTTTTCCCATTTGACTAAAAATATCAAAAATAATTACTCGCTTTCTAGTTTTTTCTATTTAGTTCAAATTTGTTAGTGTTAGTTTTGGAATTGGAATACAAACACCCTTTGTTGGAAGTGCAATTAAGTTGTTTCACGTGCTCTCATCAAGTATCTATCCTAACACCTCTTACAAACTCCCTATGAAATTCGACCCCAACTCTTGTTGGGTACTATTACATCAATGGCCGTTTTCACTAACTATTGAGTGGGGATTGGAAGCGGATCAATTTTTGGAGTCGTTGCTGGGGAGTTTTGACGGTGTTCGCTATATATTTGAGTGTGTTCTTGAAATATCGTTTTACCCTTCCGTGTTACTAATTTATTGAAGAAATTATAGGTATAAAATGGCGAACAATGAGCTCGAAAATATGTCATTGGGTGAGTTGGACGGCGAGGAGGAATAAATAGATGATGTGCCTCAAGTGCCACTACCTAATCGTCGCGGCGGGGGTCAATAATACAACATGCCACACCCCCACCTCCACCATCACAACCACAAGAGGTGCAATATCAGATTTTGCCCAACGAAGGTTGTGCTAGTACAATAGTCCCCCCTCGCATTAGGGCGAAAAACTTTCAAATTATCAATATGATGCTCACTTTGCCAGAGCAACTAGGCTTTTTCACCGGTGCGCTGAGTCAAAATACCTATAAACATTTGAAGGGCTTTGTGGATACGTGTTGGAAAAACAAGCAAGCAAATGTTTCTGAGGATACTTTGAGGCTAAGGCTTTTTCCCTTTTCTCTAGGGGTAAAGATTTAGGTTGGTTGGAATGCTTGCCTAATCATTCTATTCATACTTGGGATGAATTGGCGGCATAGTTTATTGCTAAGTTTTTATCTCCCGGGCACATGGCTACTCTTAGGGATGAAATATTAGCTTTCAATCAAGAGCCTAATGAACCTTTGCATGAGATTTGAGAACGATGTCGGACAATGGTGAAGGAGTTCTCGAACAATGATATGACTGACAACATGATCCAATAAACTTTCTACAGTGGTATTAATACTACACCTTATGTGGAGGTATGTGAGATTCTTGATGGGATGGCGAAAACGTCATCGGCTTGAAAATCCGAGCTAATGTTCCATAAGGTGATCCCTACGTGATTCACCTCCATAAAGAGTTGCAAGACCATGGGCAAACCATTGCCGAATTTACAACAACAATGACTCAACTTGCAAAGGCCCGCCTTAATCAAGTACAAGCTCCTAAGCATGTTCATGCTATGGAAGGGGCAAATGTGTTAGTCAATAAGAAGAGGACCAAGGGTCCACAATTTCAAACCTGTGTGGAGAATTATGCACAAGATAATGGTAATTTTGATCAAGATGATTCTTATCCTAAGCAAGAGGAAGAGGTGCAATATGTGAACAATTTTCAAGGACAAAGGAACAATTTCCAAGGCTTAAATCAACAACAATGCCGACCACAAAATAACCAAGGAAATTGGAGTTCTAACAATCAAAGGAATTGGCATAAAAACAACAATCAAGGAAATTGAAGTGGAAACAACCAAGGAAATTGGGGAGGCAACAATCAAGGAGGTTGGGGAAACAATCAAGGAAACCGGGGGTCGGGTTTTCAAAGGCCCCCAATGTATCAACAACCTAGCATCCCACTTCCTTATCCTTCCCATGGTTCAAGTTCTTCAAACAATGAGATGGGCCGTATTGAGAATATGTTTAAGTAAATGACGGAGAAAAATGCCGATTCGGATGCCCAACTTGCCTCACGCACTATATCAATCAATAATCTTGAAGTTCAAATGGGAAAAATCTCTCAAGCTCTTAATACTCGTCCTAAGGGTGCACTACCAAGTGATACGGTGGTGAACTCAAAGGGTGTTAACAATACGGAGCACATCATGGCGGTTATCACAAGAAGTGGAAGAGGCAAGAATGCACCCACCTTAAATAAAAGGCGACTTGTGGATGATGACCAAGTTATACAAGAAGAGGAAATCCCAAATAATGATGTTTAAGCAAATGATGAGGTTTGTATTGACATTGATGATAGTGTGGAAGAGATTCAAGAGGAAGTGAACCCGTCTAGGGAGCACATTATTATCATACCGGAGCCGGTAGTGTAAAAGGCTAAGGCACCATTACCTAAGCCTCCAGCCCCTATCCTCAAAGACTTGTCAAGCAAAATGGTGAGAATCAATTCAAGAAGTTCATTCAAATGATGAAGAGTCTCTCTATTAATGTGCCATTGGTAGAGGCTTTGGAACAAAAGTCCAGTTATGCAAAGTTTATGAAAGATCTTGTGAGCAAGAAGCGGTCAGTGAATTTTGAAACTATCAAGGTATCACGATCCATGTTTCCCTCCTTAGGATGCCGGGACGGCACCTAGTCTCTAAAACTAGGTAAGCCTAACAAACGAGAGAATATGACAGAAATAAAGACTGGAAACATGATATAAACTAATAGGTCTCATAAATGTTTCAAAACTGAATCACATCTACAATGCTCCGAAACCCTGGTGAGACTGAGTCATAAGTTCTACAAGAATTACTAAAACATCAGTATACATCACTGTCTGAATAAAGAGTAAACAGTAATAAGGGGTAGTAGAGGATGACTCCTAGGCCTGCGGACGTCGGGCAGGTATACCTTGAAGTCTCCGAACTGTATGATCCACTCCCTGATTCCTAGCCTGAGTCAAGGTACCTAGATCTACACAAAAATATGCAGAAGAGTAGTATGAGTATACCACAACGGTACTCAGTAAGTATCAAGTCTAACCTCGGTAGCGTAGTGACGAGGCAAGGTCAAGATACCTACTAGGATAAGAAACACTGAACAAGCATAGTATAGTCTAATAATGAAAACGAGGAAATAGTGACAATAAAGCAATACAACAAGGTAAGCTACAACTGAATTTAAAGGAATAAAGGCAGCAAGGAAGGGGCACGTAATAATAACTTCAAAAAACAATGCGGACAAATACAAGTGAGGTAAATGAGAGATAACAACAAGAATCACAACCGAGGTACCGCCTCATAATCATATTTCTCAATCTCAATCACAATCCTCCTTATATCACCGCGGGAGCCTTATATTTAATTTTAAAAATCATTTTTTCCGAAATAGCTACCCCCCGTTTTAGCCCACCTTATTACATCGCGTGGCTTCAAGTAGTTCCCCTACTAGAAACACATAGATCAAGCCCACCTTATCTCACCGCATGTGTATCAACCCTAGCCTTATACCACCGCATGTGTATCAATATCACAACATAATCACAACTCAGACCACAAGTGTCCATATACCATAACTTGCCAAAATAATCAACATTACCAATAGTTCCACAACAAATAGCACATGGTTCAACCACAATGTGTACAAGAATCACAACAATAATGAAATAAAAGTGAATAGCTAAACAAGAAAAATATCTAAACAAATAACAACTTCGCCTCAATGTGATAACGGCTTTTACAACTTCAACACCAATAACTCAACAAGAAGATATTCCATGAAATAGTAACTTCAAGTAAAGTAATTCAACAATTAAAGAAGTAACAAGATAATAAGGAAGGCAATAACTTCAACTAAAGAATATAAGAGCAAAGTGACTAGTAAGAGGTGGATCAAGTGTTAACAATGTCAAATAAAGCATGTAAGGGTAGATTATCACATGTAAGGGTAGATTAATAACGAAAGATATAACATGTTATGACAATTCAATTAAAGGTATGAAAAGAGTCTAAATAGTCTAAATCGATCAAATAAGACATATAGCCTGTGTACCCACTCGTCACCTTGCGTACAGGGCTTTTACATAACACAAATAGCACAATAAACCCAAATCCTAAGGGTTAGTTCCCTCAAACAAAGTTAGGCAAGATACTTACCTCAAACAAGCTAAATCAACTCACTAATAAGCCTTTTCCGCGAAAATCCAACTCCAAATGGATCCAATCTAGCCAAAATAAATTAATACCATAAATACAAACCATAGGACACTACTTCAGATAATAAAGTTGCAATCTTTAAAAAAATTAAAAAGTCAACCCCGGGTTCGCACCTCGAAACCCAACCAAACTTACAAAATATGAACACCCATTCAATAACGAGTCCAACCATACTAAATTTGTTCAATTCTGACCTCATTTCGACCTTCAAATCCTCAATTTATTGTTTAGGAAGTTTTCACAAAAATCCCCAATTTTTCCAACTCAAAACACTAATTAAATGATGAAAAAATGATGGATTCAATAATAATAAGAAAATCCTAGTCAAAAAAACTTACCCCGATCCAATCCTTAAAAATTCCCTCCAAAATCGCCCAAAACTGAGCTTTCTAACTCAATATATGGATAATGAAATAAAACCCTCAATTTCTCTATTTCTGCCAAGCGATATCCGCTTCTGCGGAAGATTGGTCACTTCTATTACGCCGCTTCTGCGGTGGAAATCTCGCACCTGCGAGACTCACTCAAATCCTGACCTTCCGCACCTATGGAACCTGACATCGTACCTATGGTGGTGCATCTATGCAAAACTCTCTGCTTCTGCGGAACTTGCAGACCAACACAGGGTCCGCTTCTGCGAACACTTGTCTGCACATGCGGTCACGCTCCTGCGCCTCCTTGTCCGCTTTTGCGAACTCACGGATGCGTAATCTATTCGCACCTATACTTCCCAGAAAGCCTCCCACATACTCGCACCTGTGCACAAAGTGGCCGCTCTTGCGACTTCGCACCTGCGGCCAAAACCTCGCAGGTGCGGCTACACCAGAACTGAAAACCAAAAGCACTTCTCTAAGTCCAAAACTCAATCCGATTTCAATTCAATTCATACCCGAGGCCCACGGGAACCCATCCAAACATACCAACACATCCTAAAATATAATACAAACTTAGTCGAAGCCTCAAATCACATCAAACAACATAAAAATCACGAATCGTACCCCAATGCAAGCCTAATGAAACTAATGAACTCCCGACTTCTAAAATTAATATCGAATCATATCAAACCAACTCCGATTGACCTCAAATTTTCCACACACTTCATAAATGGCACAACGGACCTATTCTTACTCCCGAAACCAAAATCCGGATCTGATATCAATAAAGTGAACTCTCGGTCAATCTTTTCAACCTTCTAAACTTTCAACTTTCGCCAATTCAAGCCAAAATGACCTACGGACCTCCAAATCAATATCCAGACATATTCGTAAGGCCAAAATCAGCATACGAAGCTATCGGAACATCAAAACTCTATTTTGGAGTCGTCTACACAAAAGTCAAACTCTGATCAACTTTTTTAACTTAAGCTTCCAACTTTGGGACTAAGTATCCCAATTCACTCCGAAACTCACCTGAAACCAAAACAACTACCCCAGCAAGTCACATAACCATAATTTAACATAGAGGAGGCAATAAATAGGGGAACGTAGCTACAATACACAAAATAACCGACCGGGTCGTCACATCCTCCCGCTATTAAAACAAATATTCATCCTCGAACGAGTATAGAGACATACCTGAAGTGCTAAAAAGGTGAGGATAACGGCTATGCATTCATGCTCGGTATCCCAAGTCGCCTCCTCGACTGGTTGACCCCTCCATTGAAACTTCACCGAAGAAATGTTCTTTGACCTCAACTTTCAGACCTGCCTATTCAAGATGGCAACTGGCTCCTCAACATAAGTCAAATACTTGTCCAATTAGACTTAGCTGAAATCCAAAATATGGGACAGATCACTGTTATACTTTCGGAGTATAGAAACATGGAACACCTGGTGAACTGCAGATAAGCTTGGTGGCAATGCAAGCTTGTAGGCTACCTCCCCCACTCTCTCGAGGATCTTAAAAGAACCAATATATCTAGGGCTCAACTTGCCCTTCTTTCTGAACCTCATCACACCCTTCATGGGTAAAACCCGAAGAAAAACCCTCTCTCCAACCATGAATGCAACATCACGAACTCTCTGATCGGCATAACTCTTCTGCCTAGATTGTGTTGTACGAAGCCGATCCTGGATCAACTTGACTTTCTCCAAGGCATCTCAAACCAAATTTGTGCCCAACAACCTAGCCTCACCCGGTTCAAACCAACCAACAGGAGAACGGCATCGCCTCCCATATAGGGCCTCATAAGGAGCTATCTGAATACTCAATTAGCAGTTGTTATTGTAGGCAAACTGTGCAAGCAGCAAGAAATGATCCCAAGAACCCCCAAAATCTATAACACAGGCACAAAGCATATCCTCTAATATCTGAATGGTGCGCTCGAACTTTCCCTCCATCTGTGGGTGAAATGTTGTACTCAACTCAACCAGTGTGCCTAACTCACGTTGTACGGCTCTCCAGAAGTGCGATGTAAACTACGTGCCCAGGTTAGAGATAATGGATACCCACACGCCATGAAGTCGAACAATCTCACGGATATAGATCTGAGCCAGTTGCTCTGAATAATAGGTAGTCACCACCAAAATAAAATGATCCGACTTGGTCAACCTATCCACAATCACCCAAATAGCGTCAAATTTCTTCAAAGTCCATAGGATCCCAACAACAAAGTCCATGGTAAAATGCTCCCACTTCCACTCGGGAATATCAAGTCTTTGAGGCAAACCGCCTGGCCTCTGAGGCTCACACTTCACATGTTGATAATTTAGGCACCGAGCCACATACTCCACTATATCTTTCTTCATTCTCCTCCACCAATAGTGCTTTCTCAAACCACGATACATCTAGCGGCACCTGGATAGATGGAGTACCACGAACTGTGGGACTCCTGAAGGATCAACTCACGTAACCTATCTACATTGGGCGCACATAATCGGCCCTGCATCCGCAACACACCGTCATATCCGATACAAACATCCTTGGCATCGACGTGCTGTACTGTGTCCTTAAGAACAAGCAAATGGGGGTCATCATAATGACGCTCTCTGATGTGATCATATAAAGAAGACCAAGAAACCACGCAAGAAAGAACCTGACTGGGCTCCGAAACATCCAGTCTAACAATCTGATTGGCTAAGGCCTCAACATCTATGGCTAGTTGCCTCTCTGCTACCGGTAGATATGACAAACTACCCATTCTCTCTACCTTTTAACTCGAGGCATCGGCCACCAGTTGGCCTTCCCGAGATGATACATGATAGTGATATCATAGTCTTTAAGACACTCTAACCATATCTGCTACCTCAAATTAAGATCTTTCTGCTTGAACAGATGTTGGAGACTCTAGTGGTCGGTATAGACCTCACATGGAACACCGTACAAGTAGTGCCTCCAAATCTTCAAGGCATGAACAATAGCTGGCAATTCCAGGTCGTGGACAGGATAATTCTTCTCATGAACATTCAGCTGCCGAGACGCGTAGGCAATCACACTACCGTCTTGCATCAATGTTGCGCCAAGTCCAATATGTGACGTATCACAATACACAGTGTAAGACCCTGAACTATAGGAAATACCAACACTTGGGTTGTAGTCAAAGTAGTCTTGAACTTTTGAAAGCTCGCCTCACACTCCTCGGACAATCTGAAAGCAGTATCCTTCTGGGTCAATCTACTCATAGGTGCAGCAATGGATGAGAAACCCTCTACAAAATGGCGATAATACTCGGCCAAACCAAGGAAACTCCAAACCTCAGCAGCTGAAGACGGTCTGGGCTAACTCTAAGCCTCAATATTGTTTGGATCTGCCTTGATCCCCTCACTCGACACCACAGACCCAAAACTGCCACCGAATCGATCCAGAATTCACACTTCGAGAACTTTGCATACAATTTCTTCTCTCTCAAGGTCTAGATCACGATCCTCAAATGCTGCTCATGATCCTCCCAACTGCTGGAATACACCAAGATGTCGTCAATAAACACAATGACGAATGAATCAAGATATGGCTTGAATACACTGTTCATGAGGTGCATAAATGTTGCTGGGGCATTGGTCAGTCCAAATGACATCACAAGGAACTCGTTGTGACCATACCGAGTCCTAAAAGCAGTCTTTGCAATATCTGAATCCTGAATCTTCAACTGATGATACCCTTACCTCAAATCAATCTTTGAGAACACTCTAGCACCCTGTAGCTGGTCAAATAAGTTATCGATGCATGGCAATGGGTACCTAATCTTCATTGTAACCTTGTTCGGCTATCTATAATCAATACACCTCTGCATAAAACCATCCTCTTTCACAAATAAAACTAAAGCACCCCAAGGTGACACACTAGGCCGGATGAAACCCATATCAAGCAACTCTTGCAGTTGCTCCTTTAACTCCTTCAACTCCACTGGCGCCATACGATATAATGGGATATAAATGGGATGAGTTCCCGGTAATAATTCAATACCAAAATCGATATCTCTATCGGTTGGCATGCCCGGAAGGTCTGCTGGAAACACATCAGGAAAATCTCTCACTACTGGAACTGACTCAACGATAGGAGTATCAGCACTTACAGCCCTCAAAAAGGCTAGATATGCCTCACGTCCCTTCTCAACCATCTGTTGTGCCTTAAGGAAGGACATAACCCTGCTAGGAAAATAATCCAACGTACACCTCCACTTTAACCGCGGCAAACCTGGCATAGCCAATGTTATAGTTTTGGCGTGATAGTCCAAAATAGTATAACATCAAAGTCTACTATACTGAGTAACAATAGATCAACTCTAGTCTTAAAAACCACCAATAATAACTAAACACGGCCGATACACACGGTCCATAATAATAGAATCTCCCACAGTTGTGGACACATATACATGAGAACTCGAAGAATCACGAGATAAATCAAATTATGGAGCAAAGTAAGATGAAACATATGAGTAAGTGGATCCCAGACCAAATAAGACCTATGCATCCCTATGACAAACCGGAACCATACCTGTGATGACTGCATCTGATGCGACCGCCTCTGTCCTACATAGAAAAGCATAGAATCTGGCCTGGCCTCCCCCTCTAGGTCGACCCCTACCCGCCTAACCTCCACTTCTCGCTGGATATATAGGTGGAGCGGCAACTGGAGCACCAACCACGATCTGAGAAGTCTAAGGACCCTGTTGATTACGTGGAGCCTGAGTAGTCTGTGGAGGTGCACCCCTCCTGAGTCTGGGGCAGTCCCTCGCCATATGTCGGGTATCACCACACTCAAAGCAAGTTCTCAGTAGGCATGGCTGCTGAAACTGGCCCTGGCCTGGTCGGCTAGACTGACCGCTGAAGGCACCCCATACAGGAGGTGCACTAGCTAGTGTCTGAGCAAAATGGGCAACCTGAGACCTCGGAGTAGTCAGAGCACCACTAGAAGTTAGAAGTGATGAATGAACCAGATGGCTCACATAGAATCTACCATGACGGGCTGCAGCTGGGCCACGAGCACCACTATATCCTCCAGAATCTTGAGGCCTTTTGGCCTCCCTCTCACGGTCCAGCATACCCTCCAACCTCTGCGCAATCTCTACCACCTGCTGATATGGAGTATATGTCTCCAACTTTCGAGCCATGTGTAACCTAATACCATAGTTTAGCCCTTCGATGAATCGGCGGACCCGCTCGCTTACTATAGAGACCAAGGCAGGTTCATGTCGGGACAACTCACTGAATTTGATAGCATACTATGACACTGTCATAGTAACCTAGCGCAGCTGCTCAAACTCCACGCGCCACGCATCATGAAGGGTCTGGGGAACAAACTCTCTCAAGAACATCTCTAAAAACTGAGTCAATGTGAGTGAAGCTGTATCGGATGGGCTACCCTCCTTATAAGCCCGGCACCACTGATATGCTGCTCCTGACAACTGGAATGTAGTAAAAGCAATCGCGCTCTCTCCACAATACCCATTGTGCAGAGAATACGATGGCACATCTCAAGAAAACCTTGTACATCCTCCATAGCTAGGCCGTTGTAAGTAGGAGGATGATACTTCTTGAAACTCTCAAGTCTAAGCTGCTCCTTCTCAAATACCACTACCCTAACCTCAGGCTGAACTGGAACAACAGGATGTACTGGCACAACTTCTGGGACCTGATCAACATGGACCAGCTGCTCTGGAGTACATGGCCGCAGGAGTCTAAGCTCTTCCCTCAGCCTAAGATGCAGCTGGAGCAAGTGTAATCAACCTTGCCAGATCTAGAGTACCGAACATGCTCAAGAATTATGCTAGGATCTCCCGAAGTGCAGGGGTGACAACAGGCACCTCGGGTGCCTGTCCCCTAACCGGAGCTACTGGTGGCTCCTTAGTCGCATCTCGGAAAGGTGCTCTAGCTGCACCACCTGCCCCTTCTCGGCCTCTGCCCTACTCCGGCCTATCACGGCTCTAGAAGGGGGCGCGAGTGTCTGATCGTCGGATCCAGCAGTGCGAGTCCTCACCATCTGTGAGAGAATAGAAATATAAAAATTCAGATTTCGAAGTCAGAAAATTTACATGATAAGGAACCAAAGAACTGGAGTTTTCCTAACAGTTTTGTAACCTCTCGAAGATAAGTACAGACGTCTCTGTACCGATCTGCAAGATTCTACTAAATATGTTTATGACTAGTAACACCTATGAACCTAGAGCTATAATACCAACTTGTCACAACTCTAGTTTCCCTCCTTATGATGTCGTGATGGCACCTAGTCTTACAAACGAGAGAATATGACATAAATAAAGATTGGAAACATGATATAAACTAATATGTCTCATAAATATTTCAAAACTGAATCACAGCTACAATGCTCCCAAAACTCGGTGAGACTGAGTCATAAGCTCTACAAGAAGTACTAAAACATCAGTATGCATCACTGTCTAAATAAAGGGTAAGCAGTAATAAGGGGTAGCTAAAGGTAACTCATAAGCCTGCGGACGTCGGGAAGATATACCTTGAAGTCTCCGAACTGTATGATCTACTCACTGATGCCTAGCCTAAGTCGAGGTACCTCGATCTGCACAAAATGTGCAGAAGAGTAGTATGAGTACACCACAACGGTACCCAATAAGTATCAAGCCTAACCTCGGTAGAGTAGTGACGAGGCTAGGTCAAGATACCTACTAGGATAAGAAAAACTAACAAGTATAGTATAGTCTAGTAATGAAAACAAGGAAATAGTGACAATAAAGCAATACAATAAGGTAAGCTACAACTGAATTTAAAGCAACAAAGGCGGCAAGGAAGGAGCACGTAATAAGAAATCCAAGGAAACAATGTGGACAAATACAAGTGAGGTAAATGAGATATAACAATAAGAATCATAATCCAAGTACCGCCTCATAATCACATTTCTCAATCTCAATCACAATCTTTCTTATATCACCGCGGGAGCCTTACATTTAGTTATAAAAATTATTTTTCCTAAAATAGCTACCCGCATTTTAGCCCACCTTATCACACTGCGTGGCTTCAAGTAGTTCCCCTACTAGCAACACGCGTATCAATCTCACCTTATCTCACCGCATGTGTATCAACCCCTAGCCTTATACCACCACATGCGTATCAATATCACAACATAATCACAACTTGCACCACAAGTGCCCATATGCCACAACGTGCCAAAAGAATCAACATTACCAATTGTTCCACAACAAATAGCCTATGGCTCAACCACAATGTGTACAAGAATCACAACAATAACAAAATAAAAGTGAATAGCTCAACAAGAAAGATATCTAAACAATTAACAACTTCGCCTCAATGTGATAATGGCTTTTAAAACCTCAATACCAATAACCCAACAAGAAGATATTCCATAAAACAACAACTACAAGTAAAGTAATTCAACAATTAAAGAAGTAACAAGACAATAAGGAAGGCAATAACTTCAACTAAAGCATATAAGAGGAAAATGACAAGTAAGAGGTGGATCAAGTGTTACAATGTCAAATTAAGCATTGCCGCGCCCCTTTTTCTCGCGAAATCGGGTTTAGACGTTGACAACTCTTTTAAAATGAAGGGTGTAAAAGAGAGTCGTCACCTAACAGATTAAGGTGCGTTAGGGCACCTATTGCAAATGACTCGGGTTTACTAGTTTGTGTCACCAAAGATCGGGTAAGAGCTCAAATTACCTCGAGGAGAAGGTGTTAGGCACTCCTCGAGGTCCACAACGGTGGGTCCCGGCCGAACTCAAATCATGTGAATTATTCTAAGAGAAAACAAACAATTGACAAATGAAATAAATTATTTATTTTAAAACAGAAATGAGGGGTCCTAAGTTTTTTAGCCTAAAGGATCACCTCGTGCAACATAAATAATACTTCGTAACTCCTTCAAGACGGGATATTACTCATATTATTCCGCGGGCACAGACTATCATCACCCACTACCCAATTACTATCTTTAAGTTATTTACCTAAAGCGCTCTAATCAATTCTAAGTCGTACCATATGCGTGAACTACATGTCTCATGCCTATGATCCAAGAGGCATTTGGACCTCTATTTTAGGGTGGTTCTAAACTTTAACTTAGGTTGCTTAAAAAGAGAAAACTAGGTGACGTACAAAATAGTTAGGACTTTCAAAGAGGAACAAGTATGGGATCAAATTAGCCTCCGCATTTAAACAGCAAATGCACACAAACTGATCAGCATTAGCAAGTTTTATTAATTACAAAATCCTATAGGCAGGATATCTATGTGATATTGACGAACGAGCAAACAGTCATATACAAAGTCAATTTATAAATGCGATTATTAGGACCTACAAAGTTTACCTACTGATTTTAGCATGATATAGTTAAGCCTACCAGCATGGTATCTAGGTGTTTTGTACGATAGTAAATAGTAGCCAGTCACAGAAACAGACCTAAAATTATTCGTTTTAATCCTACAGGCATGTTTTCTAGTGAGGATAGCAGCACAGTAAACAGGCATAAATAACAATTAAACAGATTCAGGCGTGCATTCTATAACTTGATTCAGTTTGAATCATATAGGCATAATTTCTATAATCTGAACAGTTTTGAATCCTATAGACATGATTTCTACAATCTGAACAGTTTTTTAATCCTATAGACATGATTTTTATAATCTTAATGAAATAGTATGCAAGCAGGAATTCACACACACATCGGACCATACCATTTCTATAGGCATGGTTTGTAACGGAACACAATTGAGCCAAACATTGAGCCTATGGACATGGTTGCTAACACATAATGACTGAACACAATAAGACACTTAGAAGCATGGTTTCTAACATATAACATCCAACATCACAGCATTAACCCTATAGGCAAGATTTCTACCCCCACTTTATAGCAAGTATAAAATAAGAACCCTTTCCTATTTTTACTAATACCCCAGAATTGTTATTGTAAATAATTATTACAGACCAGAATTTAATGAATAAATTACAAGGTAAGTAAAACTATAAGGAGACTACAGCAGGCCCAAATGCACCTGGACAAGCCAGGCCTTCAACTCACAGTAGTTCCAAAAGCCCATGTTCATAGATATACAATAACCAGTAGTGAATAATTCACCCATATTTCAAGGATAAGCATACAGAACCCAAATCTCTAGTGTGTTAGAATTCCCAAGGGCCTCAGGAACCCTGGGCAGTGCTCACACTAGAGAAAATAATCAGAAACAGTTCAAGGAAGACTAGGGACCAAATCCTAGTGTGTCAGAGTTCACAAGGGTCTCTCATGAACCCTGAGCAGTGCTCATACTAGGGAAGCCAAAGGACAGAACGTAAATAACTTTGGCTTTCAACCAGCAAAGAATGAGGATTCAGGAGAGTAGGATGGGATTAGGGGATACACTTAAGGATAGAATCACATAGAGAACATGTACAAATAAATAGCAAACATATTTGAACCTAAGCATATTTAATCAAGTTTTTAAGAATTAACAAAGTCACATGCTAATAAGGTCGGTTCATAAACATGTTCACAGTGATAACAGAGACTTCAGATCAGGCTAAGTCATAGGAAGAAAACACATTGATTAGCAGTAGGAACTGATTAAGACAATCTAGTAGAGGTATCATAACATAGTGAGAACAGATTAAACAGGCCATAGCAAGTTTGACAAACAAACATTATAAATCTGTTAAGGCACACATCTATACATGGCTAAAGAGGCATGAAAGCATGTTTAACTCTAAAAGATAGTCCTCAATAACACAGAATTAGGCAGATTTCATTAATCAATTCAAACTAAGTTCGACATGTCTTAACTATAAGTAATAACATTTAGGGTAACATGGCCTAATAGCAGTAACACATTGAGAAAATAATCATAATGAAATAGGCAGAATATTCAATAACTCACCAGTTAAGATGAACAAGAAAAGGAATCCAATAGTATGGCAAATAGCACCAAACGGAAGCAAAAAGATTTCTGGCCTTGGCTTTCAGCCGGCCAAGAATCAAAACACAAAATATTATTGCTCAAGAGAGAGCAAGAGTACACAGCTTTTGGTATATAGTAGTGAAAAGATATTTTGAACTCTGAATCTTCTTCTTTTTTTTTCAAAGGGGAGTAGGGAGGGGTTTAAATAGTGTTGAGACTAGAGCATAGAAATAGCTAATTAAAATATTAAAAGGCAAGTGCTCAAATAAGTGGGATTGAAGCCCCAACTTTTAGGTGAAGATACACAAAATCAGTAGGAAATAAGGTAAAGAATCACATAGCATATAATGAACAGACAAGAGATTATTATTAAAAAAAAGAATATTGAATCGAACCTGATTTGGTTCAAGTAAAAGGGTCTGAAACCCTAAGTTAGGTAAACCAAAAAATTGGCAGAAAATAAAGGCAAGAATCACATATTAATATAAAAATAATCATAGGTAAGAAATTATTCAAAAGTAAACTTAGAATCGAACCAGATTTGGTTCAAGTAAAAGAGTCTGAAACCCTAAATTAGGTAAGTGAAGGCAGTCGACAAAAATAAGCAGATTCACAAGTAATAATATGAATATAGACGAACAAATGCTAGAAATCAGAGTTTGAACCAGTTTAGGTTCGATTCAAAAACAATCTGGAACCCCAACCTTTAGGGTTTAGTGCGAATCAACGAGATATGAGAGAATCGTTACAAAATAACGTGCTTGGACTCAAGGTTGTCCAGATTCAAGAGACAAACATAGATTTGGACAGAATCAAAGCGAGGTACTTGCCATGTTTAGGCAAGTACCTAAGTCACTTCGTAACATAGCACCAAATAAGGGGAAAACATTGAAATGGCAAGGGAATAGGGAAAGAATCCCATTAGGAACGGGATTTGGGGGGATTTAAGTGAGGCAGCGGAATTAGGGTTCATCAGTAGAGGGGAAATAAGGGCAAAGGGTTTAGGGAAATGAGGATTAGGGTAGAAAGGAGTGAGATATAAGGAAAAGGGATGGTTATTTGTGGGTCGTTGATCATCTTTGATCAACGACCGAGATTTAAATGGACTAGGGTCGGATTTTTATGAATGGGTAAGGGTAATTGGGTTAGGCGTATTGGGCTTGGACTGGTTTGGGTAGTTTTGGGTAGTCTTAGGTCCGGAATTAATTTTAAAAAGTGGGGCCAGATTTTAAATACCCAAATTTAACCAATAAAATAATTTGTAAAAATAATAGATAAATAATAAGAATATCATTTGTGCATAAAAATGATTGAAAACAAATATTCAACATTATAAAAAAATATAAAAAGGTTATTTTTGTATAAATAAAATAATTATAAGTACATATAGGCTATTATTGCAAAAATATACAATTTTAGCCTTTAAAATACAAATGTAATTATAACAAATGTACTAAAAATATTTAAAACCTAATATGGGTGTAAATGATGAGTTTAGATGATAAAATAATCATAAAAATTATTTGTAATGTAATTAATGGGTATTTATATAATACAAATGCGGAAATAAATTGATTTGAAGCCTTTAAAAATTATGGAAAATTATGAAAATATATGTATATGCTTGTAAATCAAATGATGATGCATATGCACTATTTTGAAAGTATATATATATATATATATATATATATATATATATATATATATATATATTTAAAAAATATGAGGAAAATATTGGGTATCAATAAGCATGTAAATGTAGATCAACACATGTAAGGGTAGATTAATAAGCAAAGATATAACATGTCATGACAATTCAATTAAAGGCATAAAAAGATTCTAAATAGCCTAAACCGGTCAAATACGACATATAGCATGTGTACCCACTCGTCACCTTGCGTATACGGCTTTCATATAACACAAATAGCACAATCAACCCAAATCCTAAGGGGTAGTTCCCCCACATAAAGTTAGGCAAGATGCATACATCAAACAAGCTAAATCAACCCACTAGTAAGCCTTTTTCACGAAAATCCAACTCTCGGCGGCTCGAATCTAGCAAAAATAACCTAATACCATAAATACAAACTGTAGAAAACTATTTTGGATAATAAAGTTGCAATCTTTAGAGCATGTTTGAAAAATCACCTGGGAATTTGATTTGGGTGTAATTGGATGTAATTACACAGTTTGGCATGTTTGTCTGGCCAAGTAATTACTTGGTCAGCATGGAATTGGGTGTAATTGAAGAGGTGTAATTATACTCTCCAATTCTCAAGGGGGAGGTGAGAGTTGGTGGTAATTACAGTGTGTAATTACAAGGTTACTTTTTAATTTCTTTTGTTTTTGTTTTTGTTTTTATTTTAATTTATTTTCTTTATAACTTTTTATTTCCATAATTTTAATTTATTTTTATTTTTTACTTTTTAATTTTAAAATATATTTTCTTTGTACATTATTTATCTTTTATTTCTCTACCTTTACTTCTTGTGAATCCATGTAATTGCTCGTATATTTTATTTCTTTTTTTTTTTTGGTTTTATTTTCTTTATTTAGCGTAACTGCATTGTTGTTCTAGTTTTTGAAACTACACCTCCTAATATTAGAAATAATGAGTCATTAAAAAACTTGGCATATAATGGATGATGTCGTTACAGTAGAATTTCGTTGTTGAATGAGGCTATAAACTTATTATGTTTCCTAATCTTAAGTTGTATTGGAACTTGTTTTTATTGTGTTGGAATTTGACATATGTTAAACTGATTTTTTTTTGGATTTTGAAATTGCATTATATTTATGGTTCCAATTTACTTGTTTTAGTAGTATTTACTTATTATTTCACATTACATATTGTTTATTTTTTAGTTAGAATTGATAGATTAGTCTTGTCAAATATTTGAATAATGTTATGAAATTATATTTATAAATGTTAATTTATTTTATCAAACATGCATTCCATGGTGTTCTTACAAAACGTATGTTTTCTGTTTTAATAATTAATTAAATTAAATATTATTAATTTGGAAAATATATATCAATTATTTTTACAATATTAATTATAAATATATGATTACTAATTAATGTATATTCAAGAAACAATATGCATCTTAAATACCATATCTTATATCATTTATACTTATAAAATATTATTTATAGGCATATATTTATTATATTAAATTTTGATAATTACTTCCTTTAAAATTTACCCTAACTGTGTAATTAGACTTGTGCAACCAAACAGTACGCTTGTAATTAAATTGTAATTACGTTATGACAAACAAGCAGGTCGTCGTAATTACTATATTGTGTAATTACTAGGCTGTGTAATTACTACCCTAGTAATTACACCAATTTCAATTATCGGATCGCTTTCCAAACAGATCCTTAAAGAAAATCAAAAATTCAACTCAAAAACTCAACCCCGAGCTAGCACCTCGGAACCCAACCAAATTTACAAAATTCGAACATCTATTCGAGAACGCCATACTATTTCGACCTTCAAATCCCCAATTTATAGTTTAAGAAATTTTCACAAAATCCCTAATCTTTTCAATTCAAAACACTAATTAAATGATAAAAACATTATGCATTCAAGAATAATAAACAAATCCGAGTCAAAAAACACTTACCCTGATCCAATCCTTGAAAATACCCTCCGAAATCGCCCAAAACCTAGCTCTCTAACTCAAAATATGGATAATGAAGTAAAACCCTCAATTTCTCTATTTCTGTCCAGCGATATCCTCTTCTACGGAAGATTGGTCGCTTCTGCGACGCCGCTTTTACAGTGGAAATCTCGCACTTGCTAGATTCACTCAAGTCCTGACCTTCCGCACCTGCGGAACCTGACATCGCACTTGCGGTGGTGCATCTACACAACTCTCCACATCTTTGGAACTTGCAGACCAACATAGGGTCCGCTTATGCGAACACTTGGCCGCATCTCGCGGTCATGCTCCTGCGCCTCCTTGTCCGCTTCTGCGGACTCGCAGATGCGGAGTCCATTCCACTTCCCAGGCAGCCTCCCACATACTCTAACATGTGCACAAAATGGCTGCTCATGCGGCTCTGCACCTGCGACCAAAACCTTTGGCCTCGCAGGTGCGGCTACACCAGAACTGAAAACCAACAGCACTTCTCTAAGTCCAAAACTCAATCTGATTTCAATCTGATTCATACCCGAGACTCCCGGGACCCCATCCAAACACACCAACACATCCTAAAATATGATATGAACTTAGTCGAAGACTCAAATCACATCAAACAACATAAAAATCATGAATTGCACCGCAATTCAAGCCTAATGAAATTAATGAACTTTCAACTTCTAAAACTAATGCTGAATCATATCAAACCAACTCTGATTGACCTCAAATTTTGTACACAAGTCATAAATGACATAACGAGCCTATTACAACTCCTAGAACTAAATTAGGACCTGATATCAATAAAGTCAACTCTTGGTCAAACTTCTAAACCTTTCAAACCTTCAACTTTTCAACTTTAGCCAATTCAAGCCAAAATGACCTACGGACCTCCAAATCAATATCCGGACATACTCCTAAGTCAAAAATCATCATACGAATCTATTGGAAATATTAAAACTCCATTCCGTGGTCGTATACACAAAATTCAAACTCCGATCAACTCTTTCAACTTAAACTTCCAACTTTGGGACTAAGTGTCCCGATTCACTCCGAAACTCACCCGAAACCAAACCAACCACCCCGGCAAGTCACATAACCATAATTTAACATAGAGGAGGTGATAAATAGGGGAACAGGGCTACAATATACAAAATAACCGGCCAGTTTGTCACACAAGGTTACTCATCAAGTGAGTGCAATTGTTCATTCCATGGCTCCTAAGTTGGAGGATCCTGGTGCTTTCACGATTCCTTGTAGAATTAAGAGTACTGATTTTGCTAAAGCTCTTTGTAATTTTAGGGAGAGTATCAATTTGATTCCCTATTCTATGTTTAAAACTTTGTGAATTGGGAAACCAAGACCCACATCTATGAGGTTGCAAATGGCCGATCATACCATGAAAAGACCATTGGGATTGATTGAGGATATTTTGGTCCAGGTTGATAAGTTTATTTTTCCGGTGGACTTTGTTATTGTAGATTGCGAAGTTGATTATGAAGTGCCTATAATTATTGGGAGAACTTTCCTTACTACGGATAAGGCTTTTTGTGATGTGGAAGCCGAAGAACTCACTTTCTGGGTTGGTGATGCAAAAGTGGTATTCTATTTGTGTAAGTCTATGCGGAAATCAAATAGCAATGAGGTGTGTTCTTTTGTGGATTTGGTGACCGATATGATTGTTGATGATATAAGTGCTATAATAAATGTTGGTGATATGTTGGAAGCCATTTTGCTCAACTTTGATGATGATGAGATGGATGGTTTCATGGAATGTGTGAATTCTTTGCAAGGAATGGGGTCGTACACCTATGCAACCCAAAAATTATCTTTGGATCTTGAGAATAGGAAGACTCCTCCTACAAAGCCTTCTATTGAAGAGCCACCTACTTTGGAGTTGAAGTCATTGCCTCCACACCTTTGATATGAATTTCTTGGCTCTTGTTCTACTTTACCGGTTATTCTTTTATCTTTTTTGACTAACATGCAGGTTGATTCCACATTGGCAGTGTTGCAAAATAGGAAAAAGGCTATTGGGTGGACTTTGGCGGATATTCGGGGTATAAGCCCCGCATTTTGCATGCATAAGATCAAGTTGGAGGATAGTGCTAAACCATCCATTGAACATCAAAGAAGACTCAATGAGGCTATGCAAGAAGTGGTCAAGAAGGATATTATCAAGTGGTTGGATGCTGGGGTTGTCTATCCCATCTTTGATAGTTCGTATATCTCTCCAGTTCAATGTTTCCCAAAGAAGGGGGCATGACGGCTGTTACCAAGGATAAGAATGAATTGATACGACAAGAACGGCGATCGGTTGAAGAGTTTGTATGGATTATCATAATCTCAACAAGGTCACAAGGAAGGATCACTTTTCACTTCTTTCATGGACCAAATGCTCGATAGATTTGCCAGTCGTGCTTTCTATTATATTCTTGATGGGTACTCGGGCTACAACCAAATTCTTATTGATCCGAAAGATCAAGAGAAAATAATCTTTACATGTTCTTATGGTACTTTTGCTTTTAAGAGTATACCTTTTGGTTTGTACAATACACAAGCGACTTTTCAACAGTGTATGATGGCTATTTTCATGGACATAGTGGAGGACCACCTTGAAGTCTTCATGGATGACTTCTCGGTGGTCGAGGAGTTTTTTGATGATTGTCTTGAAAATTTGGATAAAGTGTTGGCTAGATGTGAAGAGACCAATTTGGTACTCAACTGGGAGAAATGTTATTTCATGGTTGAGGAAGGCATTGTCCTCGGCCATAATATCTCAAAGAATGGAATTAAGGTTGACAAGGCGAAGATTGAGGTAATTTCTAAGCTTCCACCCCCAACTTCGGTGAAGGGTGTGTTCTTAGGCCATGCAGGTTTCTACTAGCGCTTTATCAAAGATTCCTCTAAAGTGGTGAACCCATTGTATAAGCTACTTGAGAAGGATGCAAAGGTTTATTACAAGGATAATTGTATGGGGTCTTTTGAACAATTGAAGCTCAAGTTGACAGCCATTCCTATCATTACCGCTCCAAATTGGAGCTTGCCTTTTGAACTCATGTGTGATGCAAGTGACGTAGTGGTTGGGGCTGTTTTGGGGCAACGTATCAACAAAGATTTTCATCTGGTTTAACATGCTAGTAAAGTCATGAATAATGCCCAAGTCAATTACACTGTTACGGAGAAAGAGCTCATTGCTATTATGTTTGCAATTGAGAAGTTCCGCTCGTACTTGATGGGTGCCAAAGTTATTGTCCACACGGATCATGTGGCGCTTCTCTATCTTATGAGCAAAAAGGAATCTAAAGCTCGATTAATGAGATGGGTTCTCGTATTTCAAGAATTTGATATTGATATTCAAGACAAGAAGGGTAGTGAAAACCAAGTGGCGGACGATTTGTCTCGTTTAGAGGAGGAGGGGAGGCCATATGATGGCCTTGAAATTAATGACTCTTTCCCCGATGAGCAACTTTTGGCATTTTCAATGAAAGAGGTGTCGTGGTTTGCGGACTAGGCAAATTTTCTTATGAGTGGTATCATTCTGGATGAGTTCTCTTCAAACCAAAGGAAGAAGCTCAAAAGAGATTTTCATGATTATTATTGGGATAAGCCATACCTATTCCGGATTTGCACGGATGGGGTGATTATAAGGTATGTACCGGAATAAGAGCAAGGTGATATTCTTGGCTCTTGTCATTCTTTGCCATATGGTGGTCATCATGGTGGAGCAAGAACGGCGGCCAAAGTTCTAACTTGTGGTTTGTATTGGCCTACTCGTTACAAGGATGTAGGTGACTTATTTAAAAGATATGATGAATGTCAATGGGCCGGTGGAATTTCAAAGAAAAATGAGATGCCTCTCACAACCTTCTTGGAGATTGACATTTTTTATGTTTGAGGCATTGACCTTATGGGCCCTTTTGTGAGTTCTTGTGGAAATACTTACATCTTGGTCGTGGTTGATTACGTATCCAAATGGGTTGAGGTCATCGCCTTACCCAACAATGAGGCAAGAAGTATAGTGGCTTTCTTAAAGAAGAATATGTTTACAAGATTTGGTAATCCACGTGCAATCATAAGTGATGGGGGGGTCACACTTTTGCAACAAGGATTTTGATACTTTACTTAGCAAGTATGGTGTTACTCACAAGATCATGAGTCCCTATCATCCACAAGCTAGTGGTCAAGTGAAAGTCTCCAACCGGGAGATAAAGAGTATCTTGTCTAAAAAGGTGAATGCAAATCAGATGGATTGGTCCAAGAATCTTGATGATGCATTATGGGCTTATAGGACGGCTTACAAAACACCTATCGGAATGTCTCCATACCTGTTAGTGTTCGGGAAAGCTTGTCATCTTTCGGTGGAACTAGAGCACGAGGCAATGTAGGCCTTGAGGAAATTGAATCTTGATTGGAATGTAGCTGCTAACTTGCGGGTTGCACACTTGAATGAATTAGATGAGTTATGGTACTATGCATACAAGAGTTCGTCCTTGTACAAAGAAAAGATGAAATATCTTCATGACAAGTACAGTTGGAACAAAGAGTTCAAGGCCGGTGATCTTCTATTATTGTTTAACTCAAGGTTGAGGATGTTTCCCGGGAAGCTCAGGTCCAAGTGGAGTGGTCCATTTGAAATTGTTGGTGTGACACCCTTCGGTGCATTGGATTTGAAAAATAAGAAAAATAAAATATTCCGATTCAATGGTCACCGGGTGAAGCACTATTTGGAAAAAGTTGGATAGAGCCACGTGGTGGCGGTCATTTACCTCACTTAAGGATGCTTTGACATTACGTCGTGCCGCGACGTTAAATCAGGCGCTTCTTGGGAGCAAACCCAAGTTTTTTTTATTTTCTTTTTATAGTTAGATGTTCTTTGTTGTTGTCAACTTGATTTGAGGTGTGATGCAGGGTTGAGTGTTAGATAAAGAAGGGTGAACAAAAATATGTAAGAGAAGAAGGAAATGCGAACTGCACTTGTCAATTGTGCGGCCGCAGAAAAATTATGCCATTGCAGAAGAGTTTGTGCGGCCGCATATTTCATCTGTGGACCACACATCCTGGAGCAAAATTGGATGTCAAATGACATGGTCTCTGATCTTTTTCCATGTCAGTGCGGGGCAATTGTGCGATCGCAAGGAGAATTGTGCGGCCACACTTGAAATTATGCGGACTGCACATGAGAAGCAGACCTCTGATGGCCAGGTAAAGGAGTGCGGACCGCACTTGGAATTATGCAGCCACACTCGGCCCTTTTCCCTCTCATTAACTCCAAGTATAAATAGAATATTTGGCCTCATTTTACTCTTTTCACCTTCTTGAGAATTCACTGTGACTATGAGAGCTTACCTGAGAACCTCATACTGTCAAACACACACACACATTTGCACTCACAAGATCTTGCACACTCACATCATCTGGTATGCTTCATTTCATGTTGATTTTGTTTTATTTTGATTTTTGCATTTATTTTCTTCTTTTTAGCTTCATTTTAGGCCATCTTTTATTATTTTTCATCTATGTATCCATTTAGGGTAGATTTGTACTAGGTAGTTGTTGAAACATGCTAGAATGAGTTGGGTTAGTTGAATCTTATGTGTATACCATGTTGCCGCTTAGATTTGAACAAGTATTTGCAAAACCTAGGTAAGAATATAGACTTGTTCATTTATCTTTGAAATTTGCAGCCGTACATAAAATTGTGTCATCCGCAGTTGGCTAATTGTGGTGACTGGTATAAAGATAGTGTTTTTGCGGCCGCACTTTAACTGTGCAAACCGTAGAATTCTTGGAGAGGCCGCACTAAGGTACGCACTGTCTATCAGAGAGTTGTCTCTTGAGAAATCAAATGTGTGGGCTGCACTTACAATTCTGCATACCACATATGAATTTTGCGGCCGCATATTGGCATTGAATTGTACTTCAAAGAAGAGGTATCTAAGCCTCTGAAGCTTTTTGTCAGAAGTGTGGCTGCACTTGAAATTGTGCGGTCCGCACTCCTATTCTGCGGGTCGCACAAGAAAATGTGTGGACCAAACAATCCTATTTCTGCAACATACTTATTCCTCTGTAACCCCACTATTTCTAAATTGTTCTCCCTTGATTACTTGAGTCTTAATTGTGTTGAATTATGATTTGCAACTGACAATTCTCTTTGTGTTGATACATACAATGGTTCGATCACTAGGATGTGGCGAATCCTTCAAGGGAATAGGAGAGTCTTCAAGGGGTCAGAGTAGAGGTGCCTTGCCCCTAAGTGTGCCAAAGACAATACGAAAGAATGCTACAGCAGGCAGAGGGAGGGGTGCAGACCTCTCCGAGTCTAGATCTTATGCCCCGTCTAGGGAAGCCTCCGAGGGAAACTCAGTATTTATTCCAGAAGATCACATAGCTGAGCAGTCTAGGCCACAGGGGCGATTTGAGCCTCTGGATGTGCCTTTCACATCTCACAGCACTCCGAGTGTTTGGAAAGTGCTAGCCGGGCTTCTGAGGCAGCTACTATAGAATCAGGTTCTGGTGACGTTCCTGATTATGGGAGAGGGGGAGAAGGTATATCTGTTGATGTAGCTCGGACAAAGAAGAAGGAAGCTTGGGAGGATATATTTGTGAGCCTACCGGCTTTCATTGACTTCCGGATGTGGTGGCCATTGAGGTCGTTGACTCATGAACGGCAATTTTTTATTGAAAGATCTTGACAGGTACAACCCCACAGTTCTAGAGCAGTTCACAAAGAGAAAGGGACGGATGCTATTTACAGAGAAGGTAATGGATGTCAAGGAGCACCTTGTCTGCGAGTTTTATGCCAACACTTCACATATTCGCAAAGGGACAAAGGTAACCAAAGTGCGCAACCTTAAGGTGAAATTTGATCAACACACGATGAACGCATAGTTGGGATTTGAGGATTTGGAGCCAAAAGAGTATTTAGAGAAATTGGCCTTTAAAGAAGAGGTCAGACGTGTCTTGCAGAGATTTTAGCACGGGGACCACCTCCACCATGGAGTACTGCTGGGGTACCTATTCTCCGAAGCACGCTAAGTTTTAAGGCAAAAGGTTGGAAAATCTTTGTGTGTAGCAGGCTTGACCCGAGCCAAAATGAGAATAACCTACCTGTTCCTCGAGCTGGTTTGGTGGCATCTATCATGGTCGGGTACCCAATCAATGTGGGTGCCCTGATGTTGGCCAACATTTCCCTGGTGGCGCAGCAAAGTAACACTACTTACCCCTACCCCAGTACTATTACTGAGTATCTGAAAGATGCGAAGGTATAGCCCAGGCTGTTTGATATAAAGGTAAAGACGAAAGGGCCGTTTGAGTGGTATAAGCTGCAGGATCCGAGTAACTCGAAGAAGAGTGCTCAGCCTTCTACTATTGCTGGCCAGTCTGATGAGCTGGTAGTGGTTGTTTCTGATACAGCTATTATTCCATCCATATCAGCTGAGCCTTCTGCCAGTGCAGGAGTTGTTATGCCAGAGCCACCAGCTTTAACTCCTTACACAGCTCCTAGGGAAGTCTTTACTCTAGTTCTGAGGCTGGTGCCCATGCCAACAGGCCCACTTTCTGCTCTGCGAGTCTCCTAGACATTGGCGAGTCTCAACAACTGGATGCAGGCAGTTGTTTCAAAGTTGTCTGAAATCTCCAGTGTTGTTGCAGGGCAGTTATCCACACAGGCACCCAGGGATCCCACTAACATTAATGAGAAGCTGGGGAAGATCTTAGACAAATAGAAAGTGATTATGGACACACTGGTACAACATGGCTTTGTTATTGAGGGGTTGACCAAGCAGGTGAAGAAGATGCGGAAATCCAAACCATCAAGAAGTCAGTAGATAAGCTTCGGACTTAGGTGACCTGGCTAGCTATAGCTGGGGATTTTCCTTTTGATATGTTGATTGACCCATCCCATCCCGCCCCAGATCCAACTACACAGGATGTTCCAACTAACCAGACTGAGGATCCATGTCTTACCGCCGACACTGCTGACGCAGTGCTTGCGATGTTCAGTACTCCAGCCACTCCCGAATTTGATGATGATATTCAGTTGGCTGAGCCAACAGGGACTGATACTGTTGGGGATACAGAGATGGCCACGAACACTTAGGGAGTTTCTTCACCCTTTCTACTTTTGCTCTTATTTTGTTAAGCATTAGGGACAATGCTTATTTTTATTCGGG